>JAGDQP010058529.1:0-12540 GCA_022664845.1 Lepisma saccharinum
CCTTACGCTTACCCCTTCCCAATACTGGAGTGACACATCAAACGACCTTCAGTTAATTTATTATCATGTTATTATTGTTAATTACTCATTGTTTTAAGTGAACAAGATCAACTAAAACTACCTAGGTAATTTGCATAAAATGCCATTTAATACTTACATTTCTGATTTCTACTTCTATTGCGTACCCAATATAGTCTTGCTAACTTCCTTTTCATATCGTTAGCTTCACGGGTAAGCACCGAGGTCACAAGAAGGGTATACTCTGTTAGCTCTCAAATGAGTTAATGATATCTGTATAATTTCTTCTCTACGCCATGCCGCTCTCTATGTTTTTGGATAGTTTGGCTTCAGGGCTGTTGCCCAACGCTATTCAGATGTTGAAAGTTAAAATTTGACGTACATTCACATTTCTTAGTCTTTATACATTATTGTGAATATTCCTGTTTTGTTATAGTTAATTCTGAGGACGAGAGATCTATATAATGCTAATAATGATCAATATTAAGCAAGTACTTTACAAAAACGAAAAATCGAATGTAATGAAAATTTCTACCTTTCTTTAAAGAGTTCGAAACACAAGAACTTCAATATCGTTTCATGCATGACTGGTTTTACGCCTGACAACACTGTGTTCGCATTATATTGACAAGTAAGATGACGCGGATCTATTTAAGGACTTATGGTATTGTCTTCTTGTACACAGTAAATGAATGTAATAGCCACTACCTTCTTTCTAAATGGCCGCCAACATAAATACTGCTCTAGCTAAGCATGCAACTTCATACATACGAAGGCTAGGTGCTTTTTCCGTTGTCACAATACGGTGCAGTTAAAAATGACACAACGACAACAACCACTGGCGTTACAGACCGAAGTGCTGACCCCACCTGAGCCTGCCCCTACACCATGTGTCCGCGGTTGGTGGAACTACGTCCACTTGAGTAATGGCCGTGGGGTCAGCACTGCGCGTCACCTTGACCACGAACAAGCATATCAGGACTTTCTAGACCGAGTGATCGTCACGTCTTTATTCACGTGACTCCCCAGTTTGCCTTACGACGCTGGGTGGACGCCGAAAAATGGGGTGTTCCAACCGGGAATTGAATCCGGGATCACGCGGACATGAGTCCAACGCTCTAACCACTGGACTCACGTTTCATTGAATTTAAGACAAATATTGAATATTCTTAACTTATGAATATTGTCTTGCTTTCTTACTTCATGCTCTTACAACTAGAAATACACATCAGTTATTTACAAACCAATGTTAATGAAACTAAGATGGAAATAAAACTAAATCTAATCAGAACGATTAGATGTCAGTAAGATATTGAAAAATCGAAATCCAACAATGCCTACTCAAAATTTTAGAAACGACGTCGCTCTTTGATCCAGGAAAAGAACTCTGAAAAAATGTGAGGTATGTTTCATATGTAAATAATGCTATTACAAGACTTCAAGAATTCTTGACAAACGCGATTCCTTCCAAAGTATTCCAAATTAAACCAATTTTGTAAATAGCACCAAACGGCCTTTCAAATGTCCTGTCATTTAACCCATATGGCCGGTCTTAGAAAAATGGAATGGTTTACTACTAGACCGCAGATGACGGATTAAGACGCATGAATTTATCACAATGATTCGTCCCACTCGAAATAAAATTCGTATTTCAGGAATTCTCAAATAAACTCGTCAGTAAGAGGTAAAAAGGTGGCAAGATTTTGTAGTTCCTATTTGTATTTCTGTTATACTGTATACGAATACGTGTGGATAAAAGTTTTCTGCTAGCGAACAAAAGTTTAGATTTGAATGACAGCGTATCACTCACTGCAACAGTCTAGAGCATGACAATCTCATAGACATATCTATGGCATGTGTGAAGATGAAAGTGTTGCAAAAATGTACTTCTAACAGTTTTTATGCAAAATACAAAACAAAAAATGTATGTCTTCCTTTGATCTAAAAAATCATAAATGTTCCAGATTGTATTGCAGTAAATCTTTGCATCTCTTTGCTGTTTTAGTACAATATATGTTGTAGAGTATTTGGTAAAATACCAACATTAGAATCAACAATAGTGTTATACTAATAACATGGGTATAAATTGCTACGGGAAATGGACAAAGTACTAAATTTCAATTAAAAGATTTCACAAAATTTCAAACTTTACCGGAACATCTTCAATTAGTTCAGTCAATCTCTACATTGGTCGGGTAATTATTATTTTCGGATATGCTTTGTATGTTAGACCCTTTATTAAAAATTCAAGTTTTCGACCTTGACGTGCCGTCATATTGAAGAAGAAACTATAATTTCGACCTTTTCTGGTTTTCACGTGATATCTCTTAAACGTTGAGTTTTACGGTAGAAGTAGTTATATAGAATATTAAGAAAAGTGAATTTGCTACAATTTAAGAGCAGAATGGCTTTCTTAAGTCAAATAATTTCCAAGTTACAGTTCTTCGAAATTTAAGAAGAAAAAGAAAGCAATCTTAATTGCATTTCTAACGTACGTCTGTAAATTTTACTAGGAAAGAAGAAAATATAATGTTCCTTTAAAATTAAAAAGTTGAGGTGGTCGGGTTTCGATCCAGGGTCCACCACTAGTCACTTTTTTATTAACTGTTTTTCTTTTTGTTACTTTCACATGTATATAATTTGTAGTGAATTAAATAACATAAGAAAAACCCTGTTTTAATAACATAAAAAATATAACTCACACAACTTATTTGTTGTGTGAGACTGTGAGTTACCTTAGGTAATTTTTAATAAAGAAAATTAATGTGAATAAAGGGGTATAATAATAAAAGGGAAAAAAACAAAACAGTATCCATATTGAATAGAATGTTATGTGTTAACTTTTAACATGTTTGTTTGTCCGCTTTCAGCCATTAATAAACCGCTCATAAAATGAGCAAAATGTTTATCACGAAATCTTTTATCAACCTTTATACATCTTAGAGTTATTTGGTTTATATACAAATCAACAGAATCAATATATCTTTCTTTAAATAGCTTCTGTAAAGTTTGTGCCACAAAGCAGTTTACGAATTTGTTTTTGTAGAGGAATAATATCTGAATTCAGGCCTGTATATGATTTGTTCTGTATCGAAATTATTTACTGTCGTTCTACATATACGAGCCATGACATTGAGAAAATAATTCCACACTGCACCACTATTTCCACACTGCTTTAACTTGTGTGAGAGGATATCAACACCATCACACTTCTTGCATTTATTGTTTATCCCTATAGATTTTTCCAATAATTTATTTTGTGTTTTGAGAATCTTATGTGTTAATTTATATCTAACACCATATAGGTTCGGGAAGCGTTTTAGTTGGCTAATATTTGTCCACATTACTGGCCAACTTCAATGTGGGTCTTTGTTAATCATTTTATTTTCTTACTGTACACAGAATCAAATTACTCCCTATGATTTGATTAACACTTGCATTTTGGATATTAATTTTGTTAATCATACTGTATGAAATTTCAAGAAAAGGTTCCAATAAATATGGTACATATTTGCGCCATTGGTTTATATTTATTGGCACAGTCAAATAAATTATACTCATTACCTGCATCATAACAGTTTCAGAGAAAAATACTGGATATTCACATATCATTTTAATTGTTCATTGGACCAGGGAAACTTTATTGCAATTTTATATTCTTTAAATTTAGATCTCACTTATGTGAAGGAAGATACAAGTTGTTTCTTTTGATCCATAGTATGTTATGCCTCCAAATAAAGAAGCCAATTATTAATTTAATTGCGCTAGTATTTTATTGGGGATGAGTATAAATTGTGCGATAAAGCTACACTTGCTAAGAATACAATTTAAAAAGGTAACACGTGCATGGGTGTATTAAAACATTCTTGATACTTGATTAATTCGTTCACAATATTGTTGTATAAAATTTCATAATTTATATTAATCGTATCTTTCCAACTGCGGTACCACGATAAACCTAATATTTTAATGTTACCGTAACTATCCACTAGTGTTACCGTATTTTTATATTCCTGTTCTCCATTCTTTTGAAAGACCATTAATTGTGTTTTACTTTGATTCAATTTAATGTCGGCATGTTTAAAACATGTAATAACATTCATGCAATCGTGTAGTTCTTTGGAAGATAACTATGTTTAAGTATTATTTGGCCATTAACTTGTATGTTCATTTTCCGGCTAGACAATAATGTGTTAATAACCCTGATGAGGTTGTTGGTTGTCGAGAAGTTCGAATGCACTACCGAGGTCAACACCGGGAAGTCCCGCTTTACCCTTACATCATAATTGGCAATGTGTAACACTTATAGTATTTGATTCATATTAAATTGAATAGTACAGGCTTCCTGTACAACTCCCTGGTGTGTGTTTAAAATTTTTGTTATAACTGCAGCACATCTTAAAGAAATTAGTTTGGTAAAGATCTTGTAATGAGTCGATATTTAATTTGTTTGTCTGTACTTTATTCTATCATTATGCCAATTGAATCAGCAAAGGTGTTTTCTATGTTTTTGTTTGTCCAGATGCCATTATAAACATTAGTTAGAATTTTAATGAGTTTTGTGTGGAAGTGTTGGTAAAAGAGTGCCGATAAGCCATCGGGGCCACAACTTGATTCTGTGTTTCGTTTATGTATTGATGTGTAAACTTCGGTATTGGAAATTAGTTTATTAAGATTATTGGTTTGATTTGGATTTAATATGTTTTTTCTAACTTCTATATCTTTATTTACTAGCGTATCCGATTTCTTAAAATAAGTTTGTGTAGTGTTGTCGTATGATGTCATATACTTGAATATATATATATGAATATTTTACATTTTCTGAATTAGTATAGGTATTAATTAATACATATATTTTGGCCCAATTTACGATTTGCGATAATATGTAGTTTTGCTGGGGTTTCGTGTGTTCCTAATTTGTGGAGGTTGCTGAGTACGATAAATCCTTGATCTCTGGTAGATTAATATTTGCATAACAAGTCTTGTATATTTCTAACTTTACTTATGTTTTCAGGTATACTATTAATTTTTTTATAACATTCATCCAATAATTTGTAGTAATATTGTGCTTGTGTTCTTCGATTTTTAGCCGCCTGTCTAGTATGTTCTTTAGTATAAAATATAATCGATTATTAAGATTTTATCCATTGTTTTAAAGTATACGGTATGGTTTCATTAGCCTTTATGGCATTGTCTAAAATATTATTGATATAATCAGTACTGATATATTCATTGTCACATAATACTTGACTGTTCATTTCCCACCTGATTGATGTTGTCAGATGTACCGGTATGCTATAATCTAATTTGATATTTGCAATTCAGTGGTCTGATACAGGAAGCTTTTTTACTCTGCGGTATGTTTCCTAATTTTTGTTTTAAATTTTGTTAAATGTAGCATACATCCAAAAGAGAACTGCCCTTATAATGGAAATAAGTGTGCCAGAACGTATCAGTTCAGTCCAGGTATCAATTAAATTAAAGGTTTGAATCATTTTTTTGAATGCGATTCTATAATTAGTTTGACTAGTGGTGTCCTGGATTTTGGAAACACAATTATTATCGATGCCTATAATTACAGGTTTGTTATGTAAAGATTGTAGTAATTTAAACATTTCATTGTTTATAAAGGTTTTACGTTGTTGGATATTATGAGTTCCGGTGGGTAAATACCACGTATATGTAATTAACTTTTACAGAACAAATTCTTGTAGAAGAAGAAGCACCTCTTCAACTGTCAAGTCATTTCGTATTGCTAATGCGATTGTTTTTTATCTTGCATTATGTTGTTACGATATACACAGTATAATTATGTATTTTTAGGAGGCCACATCGAGTTCTTGTAAATATATTTGTGCCCACTCTTGTCGCAAGTATTATTGAAGGAAAATGTTTTCCTAGCTGAAA
Source organism: Lepisma saccharinum (assembly GCA_022664845.1). Lineage (NCBI taxonomy): Eukaryota > Metazoa > Arthropoda > Insecta > Zygentoma > Lepismatidae > Lepisma > Lepisma saccharinum. The sequence goes on from JAGDQP010058529.1 coordinate 5,926, forward strand.
ACATCCCAACTATATTGAATGTACAAGCGGAGAGAGTCATAGCGAAGCACAATACAAGAAGAGTTTGTTGAGCCATTGTTTATATTCCACTATTCGTATCACTATACTTAAGATGATAGTTTATATATAAAATGAAAAAGAAAAATAAGCATAGCTGTATACAATTTTTGACCAATTTTTGTTCGTCTTCACTTTCAGGTGGTAGAGATTGTGAACGTGTAGTGTGACTTTCCATTGCATGATTTCTACTTTTTTCTTGGGTAAAGGGGGGTGCGGGCTGAAAACGTCTTTATTTTTTATAGTCTTCTCTTACTTGTCGATTCTTTGTCGGTATTTTTTTAAATAAACCACACTCGGAATCACTTTCATTAACACTTACCACAGATTCGTTTTCACTCAGTAATTGTTCACACGGAGGTGTATGAGATTTATTTTCTTTAATTTTCAAGTTGATATGGTCACTATTAACAGAAGTAGTAGAACTTTCGTTGCCCTTTGGCAGAGAACTAGCATCACTACACTGACTAATTGTTTCACGCACTTGTGTTTGTTTTTCACTCGTTGTTATTTGGCTTTGCTCTTGAGATGTGTTCGGCAGGGCGGAAATGTCAACTGGATCAATATTTTCACTGGTTGATACTTTTATGAGCCAAGCGAGGGATAATCGTTTGTAGACAATTCAGTATTGCGCGTGTTTTCAATTGAAAAATTGTTGGGTGTCTTGTTACATTTTTCATTTGTGTCCTCTCTTTTACTTAGGCGGCATTCGGCCGGTAAGTTGTTTTCGTCTCAACATATGTTACATGACTTGGGACGGTCTGATGCCAAAATTTGTATGGGATGACCAAAAAACGGCGTAACTAGGGAAAGGCCTGTATAGTTTTGTGAATACAATAAACTGATGACCAGAGTAAATGAGCGTCTATGAATATTTGGGAAACGAAGAGGGATTATGCGCTGTATTAATCCATAGTCTTGATTTATTTTGTGACGAAACTTCTGACGGTATACTCGAGACGAGTGCTCTCACCTTACTGGTTCATTCAAGGTCAATATTTAGCACATATTCCTTGTCATTTGCCACATACTTAAACTTGTCTTTATGTTGCAAAAGTGTCTGTTGTAAATAGTTTTATTTGCTAATTTCAAGAAAATTTGTTATTTGTAGTTCAACTGTTCTATCGCGAGAACTTGATCAGGGAAAATCTATATTATGAAAATATACTCTCGTATATTGAGATTGTATTTGGTCGGGAACCTAATGGATGCGCATCAATCACAATTTTGTTTTCCGAAAGTACTGTTTACATTTCACTATAAAAGTAGTTTAACACTAAATAACACTTATGAACAGTGTTGGACTGGAAAGTCCCACCAGGCTGGAAGAGCAGTTTAGGGGCCCCAAGGTATGAGTCGCATACGCCCGTAAAATACGGGATCGTCCCTTTCTCCGAGTTCTGTCCCGGTGTCTCAAAGTTTTCTGCAGAGTTTGCTGTATATAAAAATATTTTATTTGTTGTTGTATACCTTCGGCATATATCGCTGACACTTGTGGATCTTCATGTTCTTGGGCAGTGGAATTTGGAAATGACAACTTTATTTGCTTCGGATCCGAGGCACACAACTTCATTTTTTTCAGCGTCCGGTCTCTTCTGGGAACCACTCTTATACGACCGCTTCATGACAGACACTTCACAACACTGGCAGAAAGCAATCAGTAATTGTTAACTTCACCATTGTTCTTCTGCAAAGTGTCTGATTGAAAATTATAAAGCGATTATCGCTTTTTGCACCCGCGCAAGGTAGACTGGAGGGGAGAGGAAAATAAACGTTCAAGCGATAAGAAACTTGCATGTGTTACTTAGTTGATTGTTGAGGTGACAATAAGCTAGTTACTACATTTCATAAAAAACAGAAAAAATAATTTAAAAAAGCAAATAAAAAATAAAAAGAAACAAGAAGAGAAGTAATGCATTATATTCTCGGTGTTGGTATGCGTACAGAAATATGCTCATCAATATATTTTCGAACATAATGCACCTGCATTTGAAATATCCATTTTACGTTAAAAATCCTGAAATATGTATTTACATAATTATGCAATATGCAAAATGCGTAATTATCTTAGCCCTACTGATAACATAAATTCAATTACTGTGATGTAGAATAGGGGTCCCATTCTGTTTGCACTATTGTATACGTATTCAGGCTATAATGATCATCATAATTGAACGAAAAATGACGGATGTGCCATGTTTTCTAAATGCTATTTCTGTTGTACATCGCAGTAACTTTCGGGAAGGATCCCGTAAGGTATCGGGGGCCTTCTTTAGGTAGTAAGATCTACAGTTATCTTTCTTATGTCTGTGGGAATACTCAGTGACGTGCATCTGATGTAGGCCCGAATTTCGTTGTTCTTTTTAAATGATGTAGATACTTACATAAGGATTAAACATTTATATATAAAAAACGAAGTTGAGGGTGGGGCCCCGGCCGGGATTCCGGCCCTCCGGCCCTGGCCAATACGATACTGCTTATGAACGGTGTAGAGTAACAACTCTACGCACTAACAGTAAGTGAGGCACTCCCTTTCACTCGCACAGCACTTGGAGAAGACAACCTTCTCCGTCGATTGTACTACATGAACTATGATGAAGCTTAAACCTTGGTTAAACTTGGCTACGAAGGCAGTTGTAGCTCATGCCTTTCCGAGTGATATTTATAGTTAGGATTTAACTGCGAAGGATGTTAACAATTACCATGTTGTTTATTTTATTACGAGGAATGTCTCGTAAAAAAGAGAGGCACATTTGCTACAGTGCACATATTTATTTATACCCACCTTAATTCACATTTTGTCAATGGAAACCCTGGTCGCCCTCGTTCCACCAGCGAACTGTTTATTGTTCGCAGTGTAAAAGCAATATAAACACTCAAAATGGCGGGCATTCAGTGACAAGCAGTTACTCCTGTTATTGAATTATAGAATATCCAACCATGGCATAAACTTCATTCATAAAAGTACGTAACCTCATAATTGCCAGTTTAGCTTACACTTCGATCAGAAAAATGACAAAATTTTAAGCGTAAACAAATTGAACATTCACCGACAAAACACTTTGGCCAGTTTCATTCCATTTTCAGTTAACGTTAAGCTATTACAAGGAAACTGTTAAAGTTTAAAATAAAGTTAAGATTACCAACCTTTCCAGTAAAGGGTTTTCACTATATCCACATTTAAGAGTAAATACAAGGAAACGCTAATTTTCAGTTTTCATTTCTCCATAAAGCGGAGTAATATTCATTTCGCCTTTCCACTTTTTACTGCATAGTTTTCAAGGATTCGTTAAAAAAAAAAATACACGTCAGTAAGTTTCGATCACAAAATAGCTCCTGACCGGTGGGTTTTATGACGAAAGTGGTCATTCTAATATGAAAGGATAGTAAATTTGCTACATCTTGATCTCAAAATGTATTTCATAAGTCCAATAGTTTCCTAGATACAGATCTTCAAATTTAGGAAATTTTAAAGTTCATATACAAAGAAGCTGCTGCGCACGTTTGTTACTGCGACGATGATGTTGCAAGTTCCGTAAGCCATAGAATAAGTAACATACAAATAAGCAGTTCCGTAAAAGTTATTACTTTGTAAGACAAACATGCTATACAATAATGAAAAACTTAAAGTGACATGAAAACATCTTAACAGAAATATTTATAATTTTCGTCACTTAGAAGGACCGCGAGTGATCTCTTCAACTTCCACGCTTACTATAACATCCTCAAGCTGTTCCATTTCTGAAATAAACACTTGCTGCCTCCTCATCTAAACGCTTAATCACTAATGGAGTGTCCCCGTCTTCGGCGTCGCTAGCTATAACGACTTCAGGCACATTTGTGCACATTCATCCATCCATCTATCCAATATTTTCACTCTTTTGTGTGTGGAAGTTCCGATCCGAAGCTCCTCCCTTCACTCATGAATTGGTATTTTTGGAGAAGGATGACACAATGACTATCTTGGTGTTGTCTCTCTGTCGTCGTAGGTTGTTCTGAACTTGCAGAAAACTCTTGAGTTGGATGTCGGAGATCGTTGTACTTTGGTGCTTAAAGTCTTGCAGTACTGGCGAAGTTATATAAAACAAAGCGGAAACAATTTGTTTTTTTAATAGGAAAGTAACCTAAAGATTGGACATGTATAGAGAAAGAAAGATGACAGCTTGGGGGGCGAAAAGTGTATAAGAAGTGCATTGTAACTATAAGGGTACTAGAAGTGCATACTGGGAATGAAGTGTAGATAAAGCGTATGACATGTGTAATTCCGTGTGAGAGAGTGCCCTAGTACTCATCATGTGTGTGTGTGTGGGAATGGGTTAGTACTTATGAGGTTTGTGTGTGTGTGATGTGTATGGAGTTTGGGATGCTGTTACTGAATGCAAGGTCTCTTGTAGGAGTTGCATCTTGGTTCTGTCGTCCCAATAGAGATGTGGAGGTGGGGGTTGTGGTGTACTCTGGGCCAAAATGATGTGTTGATTGAAGCAGAATAATCCTGTAGGAAGGGCAGTTCGGCGTCTTCATGAAGTTGGATGATTCTTGTTCCTCGGTCATGGCCAGTGAGTGCTCGAAGTGCTCTGTTCTGAGTTATCTGCAGGTGGTGGAGGTGGGATTTAACTGCACGAAGCCAGGCTGGCGCGGCGTGGCCATAACAGAACGGACCATGTGAGTGTGTATGTTTGCTGGTTGCATACGTCAAGGCTGGTGATCGAAGCAGTGGGTAAAATATTGCAATGCGTTGAGTTGTCTTTTTAGCGAGAGCAGTAAGATGTGGGTGGAAGGTCATTTTATTGTCTAGAGTGACGCCCAAGTATGTGTCTTGCGGGTGGAATACCAATGGGGTGCCTCCGAAATAGAGTGGTAGCTGGATGTTAAATGTTCGTCTGCAGCCGAAAATGGAGCATTTGGTCTTCTCTGCGTGGATGTTGATACGAAATTGAGTTGTCCAGTCAGCCAGGAGGTCAAATTTTCGTTGAAGATGAGCAAGGGCGAATCGCAGGTTGACGTTTCGAGTAAAAAAAGCGGTATCATCTGCGTATGTTGCCAAGGTGAAGTGTGGCGTGGTGGGGGATATCGGTGGTGTACAATGCTTATAGTAGTGGCGAGAGAGTGCTTCCCTGGGGAACCCCAGCCATGATGGGATGTGTGGGGGACAGCGACTTCTCGCAACGTACCTGGAACGATCTTCTTTGCAGAAAGTATGCCAACAGATGAATGTAGGAATGCGGTAGCTGTTGTGTATGTAGCTTATAGAGTAGACCCTTTTGCCAGACTTTGTCAAAGGCGCTTCTGATGTCTATAAAAACTCCAACTGTGAACTGCGGTTCATTCATTGCAATGCATATTTCGTCCACCACTCTCACTAGTTGCGTTTGAGTGTCATGGCCACTTCTAAATCCAAATTGGTGGGTCGGTAGGAGATTATGCTGTTGTGCATGGGAGAGGAGGCGGGATAGGAGGATATGTTTGAAGAGGTTGCTGAGGTGGGAAAGGAGACTGATGGGGCGGTAGTTTTCTGCATGTTTTATGTTTTTTCCTGGCTTTAGGATCATGGAAATAATGGCTGTTTTCCAAGAGGTAGGGAAGTAAGCTGTGAGAAGGATGCAGTTGAAGAGAGTGGCCAGGTATTGAAACAGTTCTGGAGGAGATTGCTTTAGCGCTTCAGGTGGTAGTTTGTCTGCTCCTGGAGCCTTATTTCTTGCAAGTGAAGGGAGGAGCCCCTGTAGAGCCCCTGTATTTCTGCCGGGGACGTGATCTCTGACGGCGCCTCTGGTGGCGTGAGCAAGATGTTGGCAATGGAGACATCAAAGTTGCATATCGATGAGCAGTTGGCCATGTTTATCTCCATCCACACGCACTGCTGCATCCTTTTTTGTAGGTACATGAAATACATTTAAGAAAGGTTTCAGGGGATTACTCTTTTTCTGTTTTCTGCGGAGAGAGTCCGAGTAGGGTGTGCATAAGGCCCCATTCCAGGGAACTTTTCTCAACTTGCACTTGATGGTATGACCTCAGGGCGTGAAAACTACGGCATTCTAAGTTGGAGACAATCCGGGAAGATTAAATTTAGTTTTTGTTGCTGCATTTGCAAACATTTGGTAGTGTAAGTCGTTAAGATTACGCGTAATTGGATTGCTCCCCGAAATGCCACTGCCATTTCAATTTCCTCTCAATTCGACGTTGTTATTATGGGCGGTGAAGACGTTGATCTTCTAGTTCATCGGATAGGGTTAGCACAGAAGAACATATATTTTCACAAATGTGAGAGTGACAAAACATCAGATGTTTTCTATTCAATGACGCCCTTTCAGTACAGCTTAGGGCAACTTACTATATTTATTCATGCATTCAGCGGATGCGACACAGCTACAGCAGTTTCGGGCCACGGTAAAACTAAATTCTGAATAATGACTCAATAAGAGCTACACCTTAAAAAGATCACACAATATTTTTGGAACATATTGCCACCATCTCTAATCACATTACACAGTATCTTAAGGACCTGTACTGCCACATATTTACAAATGCAACAACAAAAAATAAGTTTGATCTTGCCGGATT
>JAGDQP010058530.1:0-12540 GCA_022664845.1 Lepisma saccharinum
TTATTATTATCGTCTAAGTGGCTTTAAGAGGGGCACATTCTCCTGATCTTGTTCTTTTTTCTTCTCTCTACACTTGTAAATACACATACATAGACATGAACGTGAAACAAACAGTAGAAGGAAACCTTTGACATTATATTCTTGAGCTACAAAAAAGGAAATCAGAGCGTTTTGTTTGTGGATCACTATGCTTGTGATTTGTGATTGGCAAAGAATGAAGCAGTGTCTACAGACGTCACAAGAAGCAGACGAAGTTTACCTATTACTGTGCTTCACTTAAGCTACTGCAGGAATAGACGTATTCCAGCATCAATTTCGTCCCGAATGTGCGTTCAAAAGTACCTAGTACTTACTTTCCCCGTGACTCTGTTGTACTTTACAGCTAGAAGACTTTGTATGTAAAATTGGTAGTTTGTGCGTTAGACTAAAATTGTGTATTCATTTAATGAAATAGCCGATATGCATTTAATGTATAGCCGTGCCGGTGGTAACGCCTTGGCTGCGCAACGTCTGTATGAAAAATATTTTCCAAATCGCCAGGTTCCAAATGTAAAGACATTTATTGCCATTGACAGGCATATTAAGGAAACTGGTAGTTTTAGTCCCATGTGTGACCGTGGAAGAACCTCAGCAACTCTGCTCCAACCTGAACACGAGGAACAAGTACTTAACGTAGTAGACGATCAACCGGAAATCAGTATACAAAGAGTTGTTGCCAGAGAAGATGTTCGGAACAAAAGTAATTTGGCTTCTATTTCACGAACAACTGCTATATCCTTGGCATTTACAACGCATTCATGCTCTCGAGAGAACTGATTATCTCCCGCGACGAAACTTTGGTAAGTGGTTTGAGGCAAGTTGCAGATAATCCCGCATATATATTATTAATTCTGTTTAGAGATGATTCTTGTTTCACAACGGTTGGTATAATCAATGTTCACAACCAGCACGAATGGGCAGAGAACCCACATCAAATTGTCGTCAAAAATAACCAAAGGCAATTTTCTGTCAATGTCTGGGCCGGTATGATAGGGAACAACCTCTTAGGACCATACTTTTTTCCACATCGTTTAACCGGCGAACTCTATCTAGAATTCCTGCAAAGAGAACTTCCGATTCTACTAGAGGATGTACCTCTGGATGTTCGACGTCCCATGTGGTTCATGCACGATGGAGCTCCAACTCATTTCTATGGACCGGTTCGAAGACATTTAAATGACATATTTCAGGGACGATGGTCAGGACGAGGTGTACCAGTTTCTTGGCTAGCTCGTTCACCAGATTTAAATCCTATGGATTTTTATTTGTGACACATTTGAAAGACATTGTTTTTTCAAGAGAGGTTCGTGATCTACAAGATCAGCAACAAAGTATCCACGATGAATTCCAAGTAATTCGAGATACGCCTGAAATATTCGACAATATTCAGCGCTCATTCGATCGCCGCGCCCATGCTTGCATTCGCTCTGATGGAGGCCACATTGAACACATATTGTAAAATTATGATACTATCAGGATAGCAGCTTATTGCTAAAGGATAACAACGACAATGCATTCATTTCATAAATTTTTGATTTGAATTTATTTATGATCTGTAGGCTCATTCCTTACCAATTCCAACAAGTATTAGAAACATGGTGTTCCAAAATGAAACTCTCTGATTTCCTTATTTTCAGCTCAAGAATAACATTGCAAAGGTTTCTGTATACTGTTTGTATCACGCTAATGTCTGTATGCGTTTATTTACACGTGTGGAGAGGAGACAAAGGAATGAGATCAAGAGAATATCCCTCTTGCCGCCAATTTAACGAATATTATTATTATTAATTACTAGCAGAAATAGTATGGTTTTAAAGGAAGTACCACTTTGCTACTAGTTTCTAGTTTTACCGCCACCTGAAGGAACCACATAATTACGTATGTACGGTTATGTCCCTCGGAGAGTTTTCTCTAGGAATGGAATGGGAAAGGTAGCGGTCAGTGCCTCTGCTCAATGTATTGCCCAGGTGTTCGCATTATGGGACAGGGAATACATGAACATTCTGAACACCTTATGTTCATCCTGAGCGGGACACAAACACAAACCGTCTCCCCTGTGCTTACTTCATGTCTCCGATCGTATCTACTAGTCTCCAGCACGCCGTTAAGCTATTGTTTTTTTTATCCCTGTTTAGTAGGACAGCCAACTGTAATTGAACTCTTACCGTTGGATCTGCATAGCAATTCCGTCTTTCCCAATTTCGATTTCAACATTTTAAGGTATCATATTTAACCTTACGAATTCAGAGAGAATCATATGATGATATCCATTCAGGAGATTAATTATATACGTTCTATCAACTAGATTTGACATACACATGAACGTTCCTTGTTCTTTTCAATGTCAATTCATTTCGGTTGATACATTACGTTTTGTAAATTTAATACTCAATTTGTACTTTCTAGTGGGTTTAGTCAGTCATGATATGGCGATTTTCGGTTCCAAGGTGTACATCTCTAAATGGTGACACGGTTTCATGATCCAGCCGGGATTCTTCACGGTTCCATGACCCGCACATTTTCCACCCTACCAACAGGATCACCTTACGCTGCATCTGTTATTCACAGAATCATTGCCATTTCACTGAGAAATGACCCACTGTCTCTTTTGGGAGCAATATTCTAACTGTTGATTGAATTATTGATATTCGTACTCCTGACAGTTATGTAGCCCCTCACGAGTTTTTAAAAAAATCGCTCCTCATACGAAATCTACCTGAGATATCGACATGCGGTAAACGAATTATTGTTACCTGTCTAGAAGCCGTCTCGCTTATGCAGTTTTTGACCCTACTTTACTTGGAAGAATTTTTTTGAATCCCCTTTTCCTTTGGGGAATCCCTTGCGTACTGCTTGTAGGATTTTCAAATATGCATATTTGGATAGGCCGGGTGTAACCTCCTCTAATATTTCCTGAACCGCCTACTCTTTGATTTTTCGTATGCGACATAATCAGCTCTGAAGTTCATTTTCCCATGCTTTCGGGAGCATATAGCTCCGAAAGTACTGAAAATTCGACCCCCGCTTTTTTCAACTGTTTTTAGTTTGATCTCATGAACTCACCCTTATATTTTTTTTGTACACATTAAGGGAATACCCTGTTTCTCCACGGAGTCTATTGCTCCCACGCTGACCAGACGTATTGAGAGAGGAGAGCCTAAGCTCTCACTGTGATCTTTTATTAATAGTAGCTCCCCAATTGCATCACGATGCTAGATGGGCACCGTTCCAGACCGCACGCCTTGGAACAATCTTTGGCAGCGTCGGGAATCGATCCCGGAACCCTTCAATCCGTAGTCAGCAACGCTAATCATTAGACCAGCGGGGCAGTCATGTATAAACCATGTGTGTTTTACATACACTTCTTTATTTTTATAAATTACAATATTTCATAATATTAGATCTGGAACAGGTATGTATTTTTCATATATATGTTTTCTGAGAAGTAGTACAAAATGCTAAAAATAATTTAGTTGAAAATCGCTGTGCTTATGCATGATATATATTAAAGAAAAATAAATTAAATTAAATTTTAGTAAGTCTAACAGAGTGAAAGAATAACAAAATGTAACTTTATTATTTACTAATACTTATCTGTTTCTCCTTGAATTAATACTTGAAAGCTTCAAGTCTATTGCAAGAACTGTTTCTTTCGTGAAGTGCTTTCTTTTTAATCATTTAAGTATTTCATAAAGAATTTATTTGAATTATCTTTTAGTTTCCCTTAACGATTGTCATTATTTTGTTCATCTTCTAATCTCTCTAAGACATATTTCGAAACTTATAATTTGTGAAATGAAATATTCATTAAGAAATCATTTTAAATGTTTGTTCCTAATCCACGAAGAGGAGGTAGCCATAGTGGACGTACTTGTAGTGAGCTATTCCTTCACCTAGAAATTTAATTTTCTGTGCTTCAGGTATAGTACTGTACAGAAAGGAAATTTATAACCTTAATGGATACGTGTTATTATCTTAATACTACATGGAAGAAGAAAATATTTTCTAATTCCATAAAATTATCCAAGTAACTAATACTCTGAATAAATATTTGTATCTGCTAATAATTAGAGAAAAATGTTCAAAGTGACCAGAATAGTTTGCAAATCAAGAATACATATTGAAGCACGTTACAATAGTAAAATAATTTGGCCCAGAATAATGAAGAATTTTAATTCGGTATAACGTTAAGAATAAAAATATTACTGCTACAACAGCAGCAACAACAACAACCATAATTAATATTAGTTTCATGAACTGGTAATTACGTTATTGTCAAGTTATAACGTGATAATATACGCAAAGATTTAGATACTTGGCAAGAGAAAATATACTTTCCAAAATGCAAAAGAAATATTTAGTAGACATTTTCAGAATGAAAAGTTGCAAAGGGGTAGAGCTGTAAAATTAAAAGCAGTTTCATTTGTGTTAGTATACACACTCAGTCAATTATCACAATACAATAATGAGTAAAACACCGAATGAAGCATTTAATATTAGAGATTCTAGACGAAAACATACTGAAAAGTATACTACAGCAAAGGAAATTTGTTAATATTACTTCGAAGAAAATGTTGAGTCTACAAAGAAAAGAGGCATAATATCTTAGCTCGTTAAGCTAGCTGAGAGACAGATTTGAGGAATACTACAATTTTTCTCAGTACTAACCTAAGATGCACTGATTATAATTTAAGAACGATATCGCTATTTCAGAGCCCCTTGCTGTAAAAAGTATCCTTTCAGCCCACACTTACATTGCGCCTTCTGTGGCGATGGATGCAAATCTTCATTAGAATTGAAGTTCTGGTTAAGAGCACTGCTTGCTCTCAGCCCAACTTCTTAACATTTTTCAAAATATTTAAAAATCTAAGAGCATTATAAAGAAATTGAGTGCATAGTGTACTGGTATTTACAAATTACTATGAAATCCAATGGATCTCGAGATCTTCTCCATAGATAAATGATAGACATTTGATGATTAGGAAGCAATTATTTAATTGAAGTCTTATTACACATTCAGAAGATCATGAGATTGCTGCCCATTAGAATTCAAAGTAGTTTATAAATACTAGTGCACCATGTTATTAAGTTTCTATAATGCTATTAAATTTTCAAATATTTGAAAAATGTTAAAAACGTCGGGACGGACTCAAGAAAGCCCCTGAATGCATTTTGTAATATTCCAAAATATGGCGCAAGATGTGTAGTTTCTAATTCGTACTTTCTCTGATTTCAGGTGCTTTTTAAACAACAATATGTGCTCGAAGTTAGATGTTTTGTTAGACATTTTAAATAACATTTATTAACAGATCATATTCATTCTTAAATGTAGCGATCCTCTATAAGAGTGACATAAAGATTTACGGGAAAATAGCTCGTAGTAAAGAAACTCGCTGATTACAAAAGACAAAATATTTAGTGAATTTAGAGAGGGGATAAAACCAATAACTAAAATGATGGATCATAGGCCATAAGTATAACAACAATATGTGTAGATGTTCATTCCACTTCCCATTCCATTTTCCAATACCTTTAATAGAAGTGGGAATGTTCAAAAGTTTCACATGTTTTTGGGAGAAGACGGCAAGATATCATTGAGACAGTGGCGCCCCCTCGACTAGGAAATCAATAGCCTCATCAACTAAAAGCCTTGAATATACGATAACTTATTCGAGACCTTGAGTTGAACTTCAAATTCTAATGTCTCAGAGCACCGGTCCCAGTTGTGCTGAGAACTTCCCGACTGATTTTGACTGCTAGATTCTTGCGGGGATTGATTCTTAGACAAAGAGAACTTCGCCATATGATTCAGACCATTGCGCTTGTAACATTTGATAGGAACATTGTTGGAAGTATTCTGTTCATTTTTCGCTTAGAATTACCACTATTGTACTGCTTACAGGGTTGGTTCTTCGAAGTATCTGCTTCCATTTGCAGTACTATTTGCTACAAAGAACATCAATCAGAAGAGCGGCCTGTGGTTGCTCATTTACTTTTTGTCTAGGCTGTGTTCATAATTGCAAACGCAATTGCTGTATTTCACTTTATAATTTCATAAGTAATTCTGACTGATCTGACGAAGAATTTACTGGCGAGAACTGATTTCGATCAGATAGCAAGGAATAAGATTCAGAAGAAGAACCTGCCACTGGGAAATGAGTTTGTGCTGTTGCTGTCTTTGGTAACAAGTATGGATTTAACGGCACTACATGTTGCTGAAATGGCAGTGAAGAAGACGAGAGGGGAGGGAAAGAAGGAAATACGGACGCAACTTGAGAAGTAGGATTTAGAAGAGCCTGCATTTCTTCTTTCTGGCGTTGCCACACACAATGATTTTTCTTGGCGCGATTCTGAAGAATTGACAAAAGCTCATTAATGGCTTTAATTTTCTTATCTGCCGCATGAGAAAGCAAATCGGAGCGTAAACCATTAAAAACATGAGACACAATATCTTCGCTTGTGGCTTGCGGCTAATATGTCGATTAATTTGGCATTACTCAGGACGTAAATGTACGTGGGTTCATAAAATAACTGTTTCCTACATCTCAATCCTTCTTCAGCCCATAGGGATTCCGAGCGCCTTCGAAAATCTCAATGAATGTTTTCTTGAGAGAATCGTAGGCCATTGGATCTGGACCTTCTAAGTGTGAAAGTACATAGTACAAGTCAAGTGCCTTGTCTGTTAAAGATGAAGAAAAAACGAAAGTCGCTTTTCCGATGGCCAGTTATTTTGGTTTGCTATGTTTTCAAAAACAGTAGAGACATCATCTATTTCAGAAGCATCAAGGCCTGGGAATTTCGGAATGGGTTTTAATTTGGCAAATTGTTCGATTAAAGATGGTACAATAGGATAGGGTTGGGCTTCGCTCGACATTTTGACTGACTTGGAAGTAAGAGAAGGTGTAGTTCAGGTACAACTACAACATGTGTGTTGTCATAAACAACAAGTGGTAAGACTCATAAAATATTCAAATAGTTGATTAAAACTATCGATCTTTTGCTGAAGAGGCTTAAAGACGTGGAGAATGCGAAACAAAAGCAGTATTTTATGTGGGTGAAAATAATGCGAATTATTGCGGTGTTGGTCAATCAAACAGTGGGATTGAAAAGAAGGTTATTTTGCTATTACTTAATAATAATTTACAACAAATAAATAGCTGTAATAACAATGATCCGTTAGAATTGTTACAATTTATAAGCAAATTCAGTAATTTATGAGACATGAATTTGTTTGAAAATTCTTTGTTCTTATTAGCAATACGAAGTAAATGTGAACGATCATTGGCCGAATTTTTTGATCGTGTTAACCCTAGATTCATAAGCATTCGTCTCCCAGGCGACGCGAGTTTCCGGAAATTTTAGTTTTTAATGATTTGTTACCCTTTCGGGCCGTGCAGTTCCGTCTAATCCTCTGCCCAATCGTCCCTTCAATATTTCCGGGCCGTTCGGCCGGTCGTGACGTGTGATGCTGGATTTTAACCGTGTTAAGATTGTTCCGTAGCATGTGAGACGAAAGCTTATGAATAATGTCAGTGTCACATTTTGTTGTGTCGTCTGGTACCCTGGCCCTCTGTTTTTTATATGATTAACAGCACTCTAGCGAACTCGTTATGTTATTCTTATACATTACATGATGGCACAGCAACGGGAACCAGTTTCTCGACGAGAATTCGCCAAAGCGATAAGTGAAGGACTTTGTTTCCATGGTTAAAAAAGTGACTTCAAATCACAACTTTACAGTGAAAATTGAAGATATCCTTGATGAAAGAGCTCTACCTGTTGAGGAAGAACCTCAAGAAACACAACAGAGCAAGATTTGAGCTTACTCTGCCTCTCAAAGAAGCGGAGAATGGCACGTTATAAATGCTTCAAGTGTCAACGATTCATGTGTCTTGAACATCTGGAAAAAGTTTGTGTGAACTAAGTAACTTGTTCGGAAGAGAAACATATGGACAGTTGTTTACCTTTGTATTTTGATGGCTCACTATGTATTAATAAAGTAAGTGTTATTTTTTTTTGCCTGGAGTAGTCTATGAGACGAATGCTTATGAATAGTGTGTTAAAAATAAGCTTATGAATCAAGGGTAAAACAAATGTATTAAAGTTGGGAGTAAGTAAGAATTCTGACAGTAGAAAACTTTATTTTCGATCATGTTAGGAAACGATTATTAGTTACAAGAGCGTTTAGTAATCAGATGGAGGGGAAACATTTGTCAAATTATGTTAGTACACAGTATAGTAGAAGATAATATTCGAATTTTGGATGAAGAAATATCAGAAAAACATATAAGTGATTCTTGCTAGTTGTGGCAAAAATTAAAAGAATATTTATTTTATGGGTCAATAACTGATACGTTTATCGAGTTGCATCGGAGAATGGAATTATTTAAGAAAAAATGAATGGTATAAGGAACAATTTAACTTCAATGATGTTCGGAACGTAAGTGTGTGGAATGATATGGCGTCCATTGAAGAAATTAATTTGTCGGGGAATAATGTGGTAAGAAATAAAGTAGCTCAGGATTTTGGAATGAACATAGTGACAATAAAAAATAGTTCATCATGTCAAGAAGACTAGGTGTCTCAAAATCCTGAAAAAAAACAAATGTATTCGATAAGTTTGTGGAATCGTTAAATTTGATAAATGGTAATGTATGGGCTAAGGTTACATTGTTTCGTCAGATATTTTGGACGATGGCAAATTCTGAAATAAAGTGTAATTTAGTCAAGACTACCGTAGTTCAATACTTAGAGGCTAAAAACAAGTAAGGTAAGTGTCCCTGATATGGCAATGCTAAGGTTTGAGATTTTTTCTACCCGTCATTTTGAATGAAATTAAAACCATTTTTTCTTCATCTATTTCATGAGTTAATGGACTTTCATAGAAAAAGTCAAGAAACAGGAAAATAGTTTTACTGGTCCAAGTAAGCGAAATTCCAAAAGTCTACCTATTGGCCATATCAGGAACATGTGTATATGATATGGCCACCCTTGTTCCATGTTATGTAAATTGTAATTTTTTCAGTTTCATAATGCACTTCTACTAAAGCTGGAAGATAGGTTCCTGCTGGATGATTCAGTGCCTGGCGGAAAGTTACCTGGATCCATACATAGAGTATCAACATGATGAGGATCATCTGGATCAAACGATGATGACGAATCAATGACGATGGCCTGGGTGGCCATATCACGAGCAAATCAGCTTCCACGAAAATCGTTGGATTATGAGCAACTCACAAAAGGTACGGCACCAATGACAACACCAATCGAAAGAGCATAAAAAACTTAATACAGTACAATCGTTTTTTTTAAAAAAAGTATTTAAGAAACTTCCATAAATCTAAGGAGACTTACCAGAGAAAGGCAATAAGTGGTCACACGGAAAACAAAACAAACAAGTGACGCCATATTGTTAAAAGTAATTAAACGGGAAATGATCACGTGACACATACCAGGCTTCCTCCTTGATTATCGATGCCATATATCGGATTTTTGCTTAGTTTGCTCACAATAGGGAGGTGACGAGATCAGGAACAAGACCAACACGGACACTAACTTTATTTACGCATTGATTATAATGAACAAAATTAAAAGTTTGACAGTGGATTAATATTGCATACTATGGGAGTAGTGAAGTTTGAGATCAAAGCTAAACATCATCTAGTGCAACTCAGTGCTATTATTGTGGAAGAACAATGTTTATCCCTAATTTTAGGATGAAAATTTTTAAAAGAAAATAAGTGCAATGATGAATTCAAAAATAACACCTTAGTTTTTCCTGTTTTGAACATTTTATTAAAATTGGAAATAGACAAAGTGACTAAGGAGATGTTAGAAGTAGGACAGATTACTCTTGGAGAATTTCCTTGCAGGGACGCACGTCAGGGGAAGTTGAGATAACCATGATGAATAAACGTAATATGAATGATGTCCGAGGGGCCTGCAAAGCAGTAATTCCGAAATTACGGATGATGAAGGATAGAGAGGGTCCAGGTAATAATAGATTATTTGAGCAGAGGGCAGCGAGAAAGCAAGTAAGTGATGATAAGTGTACTAAATTTGACAATGACAATAATCTCCAAATGAAACTCGAAAATAGTGATCACGGAACGTAGGGAATTGAAAAGGAAAACATGAGTAAAATGGATCGAAAAAGTTCGTGCAAAATGGGAGAAAGGTTTAATGATGTATATACCAATACCAGGTGTATAAGCGTAAATCCGCTGTTTTGTAGTCAGCAAAACACATGGTGTGTTCATAGAAAACACAAAGCAAGTTATTTAAAGTACTTTCCCTCGCTAGCTACACGTTTTGCCCACCTCTCGGGCAATTTGTGGGTACCACGCCAAAAAAAGTCCTGCTCTTTCGAGGCAAACCACTCATTAACCCATTTTCGGACATCTGCATAAGAATCGAAGTGCTGCTCAGCGAGGGCGTGGCCCATCGATGCAAACAGATGGTAGTCTGTAGGGGCAAGGTCTGGTGAATAAGCGGGATGGGGTAGCATCTCCCACTTAAGTGTATCCAAGTAGTTTTGGACCACATTTGACGTGTGCGATGGGGCGTTGTCGTGGAGGAGTATCAGCTTGTCATGTCTTTGTTGATACTCCGGCCTTTTTTCACACAGAGCACGGTGCACGTTGATCAGCTGTTGTTGGTAGCGTTGGGTATTGACAGTTTGACCCGGTTGCAACAGCTCAAAGTAGACAATACCCAGTTGATCCCACCAAACACACAGCATTTGCGATTTGGTCTCGAGGAAGATGTTGATGGTTGGCCGGGTTCAACCCACGATTTCTGGCGTTTCGGGTTCGCGAAATGTATCCACTTTTCATCGCCCGTCACAATCCGATGCAGGAACGACTTTCTTCTCTATCTGGCGAGCAACATTTCGTATGTGTGTTGGCGTCTCTCCAGCTGCCGATGGGTCAATTCATACTTCACCCATTTTCCGATCTTCTGAACCTTTCCCATGATACGTAGACGCATGGAAATGACTCCTCGAGTAACGCCCAATCGCTTGGCAAGTATTTGTTGCGATTGGGTATCGTCCTCGTCCAACAGAGCCTGCAATTGATGGTCCTCAAACTTCCTGGGCCGATTTTCATGCTTCTTGTCACAATTATCGTCTTTGAACCGACGAAACCAATTTCGGCACGTTGTTTCCGATAAAGCACTGTCACTATAGGCCTCCACAAGCATTCGATGCCCGTCTGCAGCCGATTTCTTCAAATGGAAGCAGAAAAGCAGAGCTTCCCGCATATGCTCTTTTTCTGGCATAAAACTAGCTATGCTTACCAACGGCACACTGTGTTGTTGTCTTCACTTGCTGATTATGTCCACTGATTCGTGTTGCCAGAGATCCAACTCATCTACACAATAAGTCTGGCGTGCCCATGGTATTTTCATACACTCACGAACGCCATCTGTGGACAAACAGTGGATTTAATCTTATACGCCTGTTACATTTTTAAATAAGAATATGGATTATGTTTGTAATTGTAATTATCTTGATTATCAACATGTACGGCAGTGCATGAGCCAAGTTCTTCACATCAGAAAACGTCAGCATTGCCAGAAGCATGTTATACAGGAACAAGAGTTTATGGCAAAATCGACGATTTGGGGGCCCCGTAAGAAAAAAGATGTTAAAGATAGGAATATGAGCTTTTGCCGTTAAGGAGATATGGTAAATATGGGCAGATGTACAAAATTTCATATTCGTATCTCAAACTGTGTTCTAGTTGTGGACCCCTGAAATTGCACATTTTAGGCTAACTGACTCACTCACTCACTCACTCATCATATTGTTTAGGGTGTTTGGATTAAGCTAGAAACATGAAATTTGGTGTGAAGGTAGAGGATGATAAGTAGATAAAGGAAAAATTCCGACATTTTGAAAAGGTCGCCATCTTGGACTCAAAATGGCCGCCAAGCCTAAATTTTCAAAGAATACACAGCCTAAACGACTAAAGATAGAACAGTGAAATTTGGTATGAAACTACATCATTGATAGCAAATTAAGAATTTTTTTTAAAAATTTGAAAAATTCGCCATTTTGGTTCAAAATGGCCGCCAACGCTAAAATTTTAAAGAATACACAGCCTAAACGGCTGCCGCTAGAATAATGAAATTTAGTTTGACAGTACAACATTATTAGTAGATTATGAAAATATTACAAAATATCTCTAAAGACGCCATCTTGGATCCAAAATGGCGGACGTCATAAATCCATTCTCCAACTGCTTGAGCCAGAGGTATGAAATTTGACATAATAATGTATTATCAAGAGTAGTTTAGGAAAACATAACAACGTTTTAAAAAATTCACCATCTTTGATTCAAAATGGCAGCTGAAATACCATTTTTCACATCGTTCGAGATAGAGAAATGAAATTTGGTATGACAGTGTATCATCACGAGTATGTCACGAAAATATAAGAAAACGTTAAAAATGTGTCCATCTTTTATCCAAAATGCCCGCCTAAGCCCCACTTTATAA
>JAGDQP010058531.1:0-10937 GCA_022664845.1 Lepisma saccharinum
GTTCCTTGGTGACAGCATGTAACAGGAACAAGGGAATTTGGCGCGAGGTGGCAACAGCCTTAGGGTTGGTGGCGGTGGACGTAGTGGGTTTTAGGATCCCCACCACCCTTATAGCTTGAGGATCATGAACCTTGCCACCTCGTGCCAAGTTCCTTTGTTCCTGTTACATGCTGTCACCAAGGAACTTGGCTCATCCGTCTCCCATTTCACACCTTTTTAGGGCTAAAGAACTTGGCTCCACTTTTTGCACCTCTGGTGTTTTTGTTCGGATTGAGATGTCTTAAGCTATTACATAAAAGTCATAAATATAATGGTTTCATATTTTCACAAATAGACAAAAAAAAGTCAAACTTACATTTGATTAAGAAAGACCTGTTATCTAAATTTCCTACAAATGTGGATTTCCCGACATGAAAAAAGCAAGTACTAAGTAGATTTAAAACTCAAGCCTCTGTGAGATATTTTTTTTTTATCATCTTTTTTAACACATAATGCTAGTCATACAATTAGAAACCACTAGAAGTCCTACAACAAATAAGTTAATTTTTCTCCAAGAGTTTCGTACCTCCTTTTCCAACAGAAAATTACCATATCGATTACACCTAATTTTCATATCCCCCCCCCCCCCGAAGCAATAAAAGTAATTTGTCCCTTAACATCCATCATTTCTTGACAAGTCCTAACATTGACATACTTTCAAAGTAAATATATAGATGGTATTATCGTGCTAAAAGATTCTTCCTACTTTGTGTAGAAGTCTCAAATCTAAAGGGAGAACGAAATTAGTGTATACGATCTCGTCTCTTATTCATTTTTACCACAAAAGATGTCAATTTTTCAATACATTCATATATTTCATGTGTATGTAATAGTTATTAACGTTAAGTTCTATTGACTCATTCAAATTAAAATGTTACTTTATTATAAAATACTTAATATTTCACATTCAAAGGCTAGATGTCTTCTCGAAACAAAAATTGCATTAATTAAATTAATTATACTTATTTAATGGTCATTTGTCAAATGAAATAACACACAATTGCAATATATAGTGGCTTTCAAGCATGTTAATAAACTTTAATCATATTATATATACCCGTAATTCCTTTTCAAATTGGGGTGAAAGAAAACACAGATAATAAATGTCATACCTGACAACTTCATGTGACAAATTTTAAATTTTCCTTATAAAGAGCTCTTTCCACCAATTCACTATTTCTTGCATTCAATGTTGTCAGGTCGAGGGAAATTTCCCGGAAAACGAGAAAGTCAGGGCCACATGAAGGGTAGAATGGAAAAGAAAAAGGGAAATTTTGTTTAATCTTTTTGGTACCTTTTATTCAAATTTTCAGTAATTTTGCAAGTAAACTTAGCAAGCGGGAATCTTTTTTACGATAATCGGGATTTTTTTTTCAGTATTTTGAGGGAAATATTGCGATGGGAACCTGACAACTCTGATTTCTTTTTTAGGACTTAAAAGGTTCTCTATTCTTCTTCCTCTCCGTTTTCTCCCACCTACGTGGGGTCGACGTTTCTGATGAGTCTTCGCCACAAAGCTCTGTCCTGAACTTCTTCCCCTGACAGACCTTTCTCCCCCAGATCTTTCTTAACCCTATCCATCCATTTCCTCCTTCGCCTCCGTCTACCTCTCTTGTCCTCCACTTCCATTGTCATCACTCTTCTGACTACATAGTCATTTGTTCTCCTCATTACATGTCCATACTACTGCAGTCTTCTTTCTTGTATCTTCTTAGATATCTCTACAACTTTGATTGTACATCTTACTCTCACATTTCTCAGTCTGTCTCTTCTTGTTATCCCACACATCCAGCGTAGCATTCTCATTTCGGTGACATCTAATCTGACTTGTGCTTTCTTTATTCGCAATATTTCTGTTCCGTACATCATTGCTGGTCTTACCACTGTCTTGTAAATCCCTTTATTCTTCACCGTGATTCTGCGGTCGCAGAGAATGCCAATGTCGCCAACCCTCTTTCATTCTATGTGTTATTTCCCAGACCAAATCGCCATTCCCAGTAACAGATGAGCCCAAATATTTAGAACTTTTCACTTTATTCAATCGTTCTTCTAGCAACATCACTTTTCCTTTTCCTTCAACTCAAGATACTCAGTTTTCTTCCTACTAATCTTTAGGCCTCTATCTTCCAGAGACTTCCTCCAACTCTCTACCTTCCTTTCAAGTTCTGCCCTATTAGTATTGCATAGTACAATATCATCGGCAAACATCATACACTAGGAGGCTTGATCTCATCTCTCACATCCTGAGTTATGACCCTGGTGTAATCCAACCATAACAGCGATTTGGCGTGTCAATCCCACACTCCTTCCCCCCCTCAAACATCTCCATACTTCCTGACGTGGTACTCTGCCGTACGCCTTTTCCAAATCAATAAAGACCATATGCAATACTTTTTGCTTTTCCTATGATGCTTTTCCATAGTTTGTCTTAATATAAAAGTTGCGTCCGTTGTACTTTTTCCTGGCATAAATCCAAATTGTTCTTCTTCTGTTGACGTTCCTTCTCGTAATCTTAATTCTATAATTTTCTCCCAAATCTTCATCGTATGTAACATTAGTTTGATTCATCTATAGTTTCCACAATCTTGTGTATCTCCCTACTCCTTAAAAATTGGTACAATAACACTATCCCTCCATCCCTCCGTCGGCATTTGTTCCTGTTCATAGATTTTTTGCATCATATCCCATACAATATATATACCTTCTGGTCCCAAACTCTTCCACGCTTTTACTGGTATGCAATCCTCATGGTATGCAATAGAATATGAGGTCGATGCCAGAGCAACCTAGCAAATGAATTCAAAATCACTTTCTCCTGTACAAAAACCCATTGGTTTTAGCGCAGCCAGAAATGGGGAAGCGTGCTAAGTCTATTTATTATGAGGTCTATGGTTTAATATTTCCGTGCTATCAAAAAAAGGTTTCGTAACTTTTGAAACACTCGTTACAGTTTCAAATTTATATAAGTCTAATGCCAGTACATATAACATACCGTGACATTACAATTTTATTAATAAGCACGGTTACACACATCACACTCATAATGGTTTGTAGAAAACTGAAGAATAAACGGAGCTGAGTACGAGAGATGACACATATGTTTTTGTATTGCTTGCATGGGTAAACTATCATGGCGCGCGATCCTTTCCTTAAAAATACAGTTCCTGGACTGTTAAGGGCATTATTATTTAAATGCAGAAAAAAATATTATTTTTACTATAGGTATTGTTAATATAAAGTAATAATATTACTGATAAATGAAAAAAAATTACTGTTTTTATTGGAAAAACTATTTTTTGGCTTATTTTCGACAATTCATTTTTTTTCCAGAAACATTTTTTGTTAGGACATTTATTATAGAGGATTTTATTCTCTACAATTATAAAGAAAATTATTACCTTACCATGTTTAGTAATCGACTTATGATATATATTTTTTATTGATGTTTTTCGGGAATTTGCTCCCTCGCCCCAAGTTGTCGACCACCCCCGGGAGCGACGACATTGTTTTCCACACTCAATAAGATCCCAGTACCAAAAATCAAAGGTTAAAAATCTATTTCATTGCATACTCAACGTAAGCTAGCGCCTCGTCTTATAGCAAGATACATATGCGTGCTTCCAATACAATATGTCATTATTGAATATCCAACGATGTCTGGATAACATTGATACTTACACTATACTTAACCATTTTGCAAACAATATTTCATCATAATATCCTACACTTTTAAGATATGTAAGGTCAATATAAAGAAAACAACAATGACACGATGTAAAAAGAATTAGGTTTATTGCGTCGAGATGGTTATATATTTTAAGATCTTAATCTAAATATATATATATCTGTGCAATACGGCTTGTAGGTCATCACTAGACTCTGAAGTTGACGATCTCAAGTTTTCCTATAAAATATAACGAATAAAATGACATTAGCGCAAAAAATATCCGGGAAACTTTCACAACAGTGGATGTAATTGAGCTGATTGAGTTTGAATAATCGTTGTTAGTAATCAGCGCCATCTCGGAAACCTCTGGTTTGCCCCATCGAGCTCTACGTAAACTATACTGGAGTAACTACTTAGTGTTGAAAGATAGACGCCAGAGCAAATATTTAAACTCGTTTGTCCATTTCCAGTCTAATCCAATGTCGACCAAATTTTCAGTTCTAACTCAGTTTTATACGCTTGTTATCGCTGTGTGGCCCGTTTTTTTTATTCAAGTCTTAATTCCTGAGTTATTGATGTAAGAATATACCGCTCTCTGCATACAATAGAAAATACTTCAAATAATATTTACGTTTTTTGCAAGAATTAAGACATAAATACAAAAACGGGCCACACAGCGATATCAAGAGTAAAAAACTGAGTTAGAATCGAAAATTTGGTCCAAATTGGTTTGGACTGGAAGTGGACAAACGAGATTAAGTTTCCTCTCCGTTCCCTAGCTTCACTTATGCATGAAATTTTCAATGGCTGCAGTCAGTCCAGTATCGTATTAATGGAGGTCGATGGTTTGCCCTCGAACTTTCTGCAAAGATACTTGATATTTTCCATGCTTAGAAGGGGAAAATGAAAATCAAACTCAAGGACATGGCTTATCTTTGCGGCCTCAGCCAGAAATATCAAGAGTCCATAAATAAATTGAAAATTCAAATCACTGATATTTCTATTAAATGTTTGTCGGTGTACATCTCACATGTGACTTCAGATTTCTATGACCAAAAAATATCATCTACTCTTCAAATGTGATCACTATGTGAAATTTGCATTTGTGGCTATCACCACTTCTCAACTATGAAATATGGATGCTGTAGTTATACGTTTTGTAGTATACATACAACATGACCGTGATCTCCGATTACTGTACCTTCAACAACATGCAGACGAGGGGTCATCCGTTGTAATTCTCTCACATACAGCACTGATGCACTCCCCTTTTTTTATCAATATGGTTTTCTGACTTCGAACACCTCGTACACTAGTAAACATAGGTTAAAATCAACTTCCCCATTGCATTTGTGAAATTGCTCTGTATCAATTTCATGTCATATGATTCAGGGGCGAATCCAGGATTTTGGTGAAGAGGTCCGTAGGTTTGTGGAATAGACCACGGATCTTTTCGATATTTCTCCACTAAATATATTTTTCAGTATACATTTATTATATTTCCACCCTCATATTCCTAAGATGGAATATGAAACCGATGTCTAAAAATCTCATATTTCTAGATAAACTAGATTTTTCCGGAAACAAACCGAAGTCTCCCCTGAGGAATATTCTTGAAATAATGTTAGATAATTTTTTCCCTTCAGGAAAAAATGCGTACGGGCCGCGCTCCTTCTCTGGACCCGCTACTCATATTGCGCGCCTCTTTTTGATAAAAAAAAATGTATTAATACATTGTGGTGGATTTTATAATGGTGGGCATATAATTTACATCGCAAAAGGTTGTTTAATCATTCAGGTAACATCATGATACGATCAATGTAACATTACCACTTGATGGCCTTGTATGTATAATCAATCGTATGATAAAATATACAGTAAAGAAGACAAATAAGGAATGTGCGACAAATATGGAATACTGAAGTGCCTCCTCTGGTGTGTGTCGCCATCTACTAGGAATTTGATAAACCATTTCCTGGTAGGCGGCCATTAGTTTTGAGGCTACTTTAGTTTAGTGCTAGCTGAAATGTTATTGGTGCATAGAGAAGAAAACTTATTTTGTCATTTCAGGTATTTGAAATGTGTGATTTCAGTCGCGGTTATCAATACTCTATTTTAAGTAATTTATTGTGTTACTATTCTGTGAAAATCTGTCCATTTCAAGGTTTCGAAAGTTTACTTGTTTGTCGAAGAAAGATGGTCGTTCTGTGCAAGTGAAGTCAAACATGGCGGTGTGACAAATGTGGAATACTAAAGTAGTAATAAAAATGAAATGGTGACAAAAATCGTATACCATATTTGTATATTCAAAATATGGCCGCAAATTTTCTTTGAATGCCGTAGAAATTCAACCATCGACCAGTACAAATGTCAATTTGCAGCCTTCAACAGGGCCTAATCAAAAACGTGGAATTAAGAGAACTCGATTTTCACAAGGAAGACAAAGAAGATTGCAGAAGTCTACAACCAAGAGTAATGTCAGTTCTGATAGTGATGAAAGCTCATATAGCGTCAAAGACAATCATCTGATCACAATTTCAACACAAATAATCAGACGCTCAATTGTGGAGATGCATATTGCATTTTTGTTATGGTCCGTTTTCTAAAGACTATACAGACAAACCGTGGGGCCAGTGCGCTATATGCCAAGAGTGGAGACACAAGGAGTATACAGAATATTAAGGCAGAATGTATGTTTCTGATATTTGTAATATGTTAGCTCCTACTGAATATTATCCGACAACATTTTGCAATTTGTTGATCCTCAATGGTAAGATGTTATGCTACTTTTTTATATTTATATGTGACAAGAATATTATGTCTCACAGTTGAATTAATTAATAAACTACTTTTTCGCGTGACGTTGTCGTAAGTGATCCACGTTTCATCACCAGTCACCAACCGCTTCAGAAATGGGTCGCTTTTGTTGCGATTCAGCAGCGATTCGCAGATGGAAATTCGGTCTATGAGGTTTTTTTGCGTTAACTCGTGTGGCACCCATACATCAAGCTTCTTTTTGTATCCAGCCTTATGCAAATGGTTCCACACGGTTTTTTGTGCAATGTTTAGCTCTTGGGCAATCGAAACAGTGCTTACATGACGGTCGGACGCGACAATGTCCATGATTTTATCGACATTTTGGACACTTGGCCTTCCAGTGCGTGGTACATCTTTGACGTCAGAATTACCGGCACTGAATCGACGAAACCAAACTTGCGCGTGATTGGCTGTTACAGTATCAGGACCATAAACACTATTCACATTTGCAGCCGCCTGGCTTGCGTTATCGAAGAAAAACTGTAAAATATAGCGTATTTTCTCTTTGTTAGTGTCCATTTTGACGCGCGCTCACACAACACTGAGTCAACTCATCACAACTATCTGAACAGTGTTTATAGTACGCAATCTCATCGTTTGAACGCCATCTCGTTGAACCCGATCGGACTTATACAACGCGAGATACAGATCAGTGAAGCCATCTATTGGCAAAATAATGGATTACTTTTTACTACACCAGATATCTATTTAGGGGTTACATTAGACAAAAGACTGACATTCAAATCACACATAATGGATAGAAGGAAAAAAGCGCTTATGGTGTTCGCGATGCTTAAAACTTTTCTACTATCCAATATCCCGTTTAAAATAAAGACTAGGCTTTATCTCTCCATACTAAGACCTACAATAATATATGGACATGAACTATTTCATTCAAAAACAAATATAGAATATCTGGAGAGGTACGAACGATATTGGTTAAGAGTTTCACAAAGGAAATGGCAAGATGATAGACAGTCACTCTATAGTAGCATCCACTTTCCTCCGATGGCAACCTATATTAATAACAGTCAAATAAGATACATGGAATCTAATAAAGAAAAGAAATTTGCAAATATAAACCTACCTAAGGAACTTAACATAAACATAAAAAGACACAATATAACCTACCAAGAATTACTACAAAAGATAAACTAATAATACACAGGAATTACGAGGGAAAAGAAAACATTAATATCTACAAACTACAAAGAAAAACATTAACTAAAGGATGCGTCGACGCGATGGATTATACAAATTATTAAACAATTACAAAACATGCACAACAATATAACTACAAAACATACTGAATCTCTGTGGTTTCTCGAGCAAGTAAGGACGAAATACCTCCCACTTCCTATATCCCTTCTAAACCTATAGAAAATCTATTAATAATTTAACCAAATAGATATAAAAAAATTTCCTAAATCTATTTTAGAAAGAAGAAATCAAACAATTCGGATCATTCAATTAGACAATTTAAAATTAAAAACAAAGTGCCGTTTGTCTGACGCGGAACCCGATTCGTGATCAAATATACACTTAAAATTAACAAACCCAAACAAACAAATTTCAAAGGACTAAAGTGGCCTAAGATGGCCAGATGTCCATTTTAAGTGGCCCTGCGGACCATAATTCACTCTTTCGGAGGAGATAAGATCGAACTAAATAATTTTAATTATGAAGCTCTTAAAGTAATAATTATACTGTACTACCAATATTAGTGAAAGTAACTAAAACATTTTTGATAGGGCAGAGTTTAAATATTTATAGAAAAGGTATGTGTCTTTATGCGACGGTAAATCCGTTTCCTTCATATAACACTTTACCCTCTTATTTCTATGATCTATTACGTTTCAGTTGTAACAAACTTGCAATAAAGACATGCTTATCGTAAGGAACTCATAATTTAGTATTATTCAGGGACAAAACTTAATTACTTGTTCAGTGTTGAAATACTCAAATAACGTTGAAGAGTTTGTCCAGACTGTACTCATAATTTAATCGTAATAGCAAATGTTCTTTTTATAACATTCCTGAGTGAATAAATGGATATGTGACATAACACAGCACGACAAAAGTATACGAATTTAGCACATATAGAGTGAATGTTCAGAATCAGGCGCGTTGCCTGCCACAAAAGGTAGGAGGAGCGCATGGAAACTTTACGGAGCACGGGACGCAATATATTATTTTACCTCTTGTTTATACACATAAATATTATTCAGTGGGTCAAAAAAATTAAGAGGTGGGCTCTTCCGACTTTTTGAATGAGATCGTACATACAATTAAAAATCACTAACCTACATTGCGTAGCACGGTACAAGTAATTGTTAATTTCAATTTTATTTATGGTCTTTAGATATTTAAGGCTCAGGCCGAGATACGGGAGAAGAAAGGACTCGGGAAGGTGACAGCCTATGTTGAAGGTGCCATCCCGGACAAGTAGTTATTTTAGTTATAAATTTGATTCCGAACTCCTACAATAAAATCGAAATGTTTTTTGATTTTTTTAAATAGCATTTTTCTTTACTTTTCAGTGTGTTTTTCTGATTGTTTAGCTTGTCTTTTTAAAGTCTCTTTTTACGTTTCAGTTCGTTTATATTCTCAAGCTCAGGGGAAATTGCCCCCCGCTGCCCCTCCTAAATGATGCCTATGTGCAGTGGCGCCCATTGATTTTGAAAGAGGTCATGCAAGCCTTACCTCAGCAGGACCCACCCCCCTTTAGGTTGACCCACCCCAAGAAAAGACTATGTATTTTCAAATGCTGCATTTCATAGGTATTCTTTAATTTTCAGAAAGGAAACGTATTCATCTTTAAGGGTCACAAAATTTATTCACAGCAGAAAAAAAACACCTAAAATAGCTAGAGGTACACTGATTGGTACATTCGCAGCCTCTAAGCCTACATCATAGTTCGTAACACTAACACTTTCGTTAGTAAAG
Source organism: Lepisma saccharinum (assembly GCA_022664845.1). Taxonomy (NCBI): domain Eukaryota; kingdom Metazoa; phylum Arthropoda; class Insecta; order Zygentoma; family Lepismatidae; genus Lepisma; species Lepisma saccharinum. The sequence goes on from JAGDQP010058531.1 coordinate 9,470, forward strand.
GGAAAATAAAAATGTGAGTGGACACCAGACTGAATTGGCGCTGTATGACACACCACGTCGACCAGTTAGATGTGTAGCAAAGGTGAATTTTAGGAGTACTCAACATTTCACATATGTCACTAACTAATCAGTTTTGTCGTAATCAATATCCTTTAAGGAGCAAACATGTCAGTCACTTTCTTCATAATGAATGGAGATGTCCCTATTCGCTGGCAATTATTGGCAAACCGTCTATTCGGTCCCTCCTATTTCCACTGTACATATCAAATCAGTTTCAACTTAAGTGACCTCTCAGTGGATACATTCGTTATTGGCAACCGACAGGAAACTTCAGAAGATAATTCAGGTTTAGGAAAACAGTCTTCACTTTTAACTTGTAAAATATTTTGGCAACTCTTGGAAAGGCTGCCAACACTGAAAGGTTTACATTTCCCCAAATGTTATGTGATGGGACATCACCATGAGAATTAGACAACTCGTCTTCATCCATGTCCAAATCTACAATCGACTTTTTTTTCTGTGAAGGTTGGCTAGATAGATCAAAGCTTTTTCTTCTGGTTTCAAACAGTTCGGAAAAATGTTTGACCTACCTATCTTCACACTGAAAAAAACTTGAATGTAGATTTGGAAGTGGACAGCGAAAAGAGTGTAACTTTCATGTTGATGGTCTCATCCTGTCGAGTATGTGAGGAAATCTAAATCTTCCAGCGTTGGCAGCCTGCTCAAGAATTGTCAAAATACGTGGCAAGCTAGAACTGAAAACTGTTTTCCCAAACCTGCATTATGTTCTGAAGATTACTATTGCCAGTAACGAGTGTGTCCACTGAGAGGTAATTTTATATTCTGAAATTGATTCGACATATACGACGAAGGGTGAGCGATTAGAGGGTTAGTTTGTCATCGCTAGCAAATGGGACATCTTCATTGACTACGAAAACGTAGTTGATATGTTTGTTACTCATAGGATAGTGCTCAAGACAAATCTGAAAAAAGTTATATTCCTTTCAGCCTTCATCAATGACCAAATATTTCGTGTAAATTGAGGTAAATGAAGCGAATAGAAACTTTCGACATCATTCTAGATCTTAAAAAGGCATTTTTTGGAGAGTAACAAACATGCATTTATTGAAGTTGCAGGTGGCGAAAGAACATATAGATTGTACAGCTATTTTGTCCTTTGCTATCATTCTTCTTCTTTGTTTGCAATTTAAAAATGAGGAAATTTGAGATATAACTCCACCGCTTCTTCTAGAAAACCTGTTTTGGTTACGAGTAAATTATATCGTCGTAGGGGAACCAGAACTATAATCAGAATCCGGACTATTATGTAGTGGGTTACCGCTGATGCAGAAAGCATCCTTTAATATATTCGATGTTGACACCACTGTGTTGCATACTCTCTACTATGAACATTTATTCTCGTTGAGGTACTTGGGTTCAACAATATACAGAAGACAGCTTTCTGCTC
>JAGDQP010058533.1:0-12540 GCA_022664845.1 Lepisma saccharinum
TACATAGAACTAAATAAAACCGTAAGAAAGAAAATAAGAGAGGATGTACGAAGATATAACGAAAATCTTGTTAAAAATACAATCGAGGAAAACAAGAGCCTGAAGAAAGCCAAACAGCAGCTCATGATAGGGAAAAAGCAAATAATTGCAGTTAAGAGACCAGACGGGACCGTAACACGAAATAAGGAAGAAATTATAAACATATTTCAAAATTTCTACACAGAATTGTACTACTCCGAGGAAGAACTAGGAAATGAAGATTCAGAAGAAATTGATGTTGATGTCCCAGACGTAATGAAAGAAGAAGTGGATAAAGTACTTCGAGGGATGAAGAACGGAAAATCACCAGGAGAAGATGGACTCACAGCAGAGATGTTTAAATGGGGAGGTGAAAAGATGAAAGAGGAAGTTGCTAAATTATTCTCGATGTGCTTGAGGAAGAGAGAAATACCCAGAAGTTGGAACAATGCCGTTATCATTTTGTTGTACAAGAAAGGGGACAAAGAACGCGTAGAAAACTACAGACCAATTAGTTTACTGTCAGTCCTATACAAAATGTTCACCAAAGTTATTTTGAATCGTATTGAACGAGACTTGGATTTTAATCAGGGAAGGGAACAAGCCGGATTTCGTCGTGGATTTAGCACAATGGACCACATACAAACATTGAATGAAGTTATGGAAAGGACTAATGAATATGAACTTCCATTATGTTTGGGATTCATAGATTTTGAAAAGGCTTTCGATTCGGTCTCCTTGTCAGCAGTACTTAAATCACTTGAACATCAAGGCATCGAAAGTGCATACATCAAGTTACTGCGAAACATTTACTCGACTGCCACTTCTGTCATTAGGCTGCATCAAGACAGTGAAAAATTTAAAGTTGGAAAAGGGGTAAGGCAAGGAGATTCAATTTCTCCGAAACTGTTTTGTGCGGTCCTGGAGAGAGTGTTCCAGAATTTAAACTGGGATGAAGTTGGAATTAAAATTAATGGCGAATATCTTCATCATTTACGGTTCGCTGATGATATAGTCCTGTTTGCTTCAAGTGCAGAAGAACTACAAACCAGAATGGAAGAACTGAGTAACGAGAGTTCGAAAATCGGCCTTAAAATGAACTTAAGTAAAACAAAAGTAATGTACAACCAACATGCTGCAAAGAAGGAAGTGAAGATTAACGGAGAGACAATAGGCATAGTTGATGAGTATGTTTACCTAGGCCAGCTTAAAACATCGAATGCAAAGTTGACTGATGAAATAAATAGAAGATGTAAAATGGCGTGGAGTTCTTTTGGAAGACTACACTTTATTTTCAAAAGCAAACTTCCAATGTGTCTGAAGCGTAAAGTTTATAATCAATGTGTCTTACCTGTAATGATGTACGGCTGCGAAACTTGGACATTGAATGCGGAAACGACTCAAAGATTGAGAGTCACACAAAGAGCAATGGAGAGGTGCATGCTAGGAATAACCAGGAGGGACAGGAAGAGAAATGAATGGATTCGCGCACAAACAAAGGTAGAGGATGTAATCAAGAGTGCGAAGAAGATGAAGTGGAGATGGGCCGGTCACATAGCTAGACGAACAGATGGAAGGTGGACGACAAATGTACTACAGTGGATTCCTAGAGAAAAGAAACGACCGAGACGACGTCCAAATGTAAGATGGGCAAATGAAATCAAGCGTTTTTCAGGAGCTACATGGATGAGGATATCAGCAGACCGAGATATGTGGAAAGAAAAGGGGGAGGCCTTCATCCAGCAGTGGATAGAAAACGGCTGAATATGATGATGATGATATATATATATATATATATATATATATATATAGATAGATAGATAGATAGATAGATAGATATAGATATATATTTTGGAGGCTACCCTAGTTCAAATATTCCACGCCGGACACGGACGTAAGATATTAGACCAGAAAGAAATAACACGCCATCTTAACAAATTTGCATGTGGTCAATTGTTCTTTGTTAAATTTATTAGTGATGTACTACCTCATTATTGTTTCGGGAACACAAAAGAAAAATGCGAAGGCACAGAAAGTGCCTGAAGTGATGATATCCTTGTGTTATATAAATCTTGTAGTTATGACATTAGTGTGAAGAAAATATGATATTCTTTTGTCCTCCTGTTGCTACGAAACGACGGCAGGTGGCCTTCCCGCCTCTTCACATGCGCGCGCGATCTCGTGTCATTTGGCAGTAAAAAGAAAACAGGCGAATAGCGGAAAGCGCGAAAGCGATAGTTGTCGGCAGATCAACAGGTGTTTCGTACGAAAAGCGGTAATAAAATAAACGTAGGCAGACACTGTATGTAGAAGGAAACAAGAAGAAATAAACAACTACAAGAAACAAGCAAGTTTTTCCTTTATATCATGTTAAGAATCGAAATGTTACAGTCAGAAGATAGCTTTGCATCTGCAAGACACATCGCTCTTTTTTTTAATACATAATTTTTGAATCTGTTCCAAGGATGTTTTAATAGAGGATATGCTCATAGTTATATCATGCTCAGCGAAAGAGTGAAGCAAAAACAACTGAGCATCGACAAAAAGCGACGCACCTGGTTGGTTAGCAGACAACTACAGAACTTGCCATCATTGTTAGCCATAAACTATGAAGTAAGTGGGATAACTGGGCGGGACTAAGCTGTGACGTTTAGCCTCATATTCTTGGTAAAATCGCATATCGTCTATTAGAACATCCATGATTTGTTCATACAGTAGATATTTTTTGTACTTAACAACAAGGGCTCAATAATTGTTCTAGTAGAACTATAGAACCTGTTTCTTGTAAATATTTTCAAGTGAACAAGAAACTTTGGAAACTTATTCTTGAAAATTTTTGACCTCCCCTGTGGTACCCATTCAAGATGTTTCCACTCTGAAACTGCAACTTGTTCGGAAGTGCCTAGTGATTCAGCAGAAAACAAATACCTCAGTTTGTGGGGGGTTCAGAAGTTGACGCAATGATTTCCCCAAAGAACGGGATTTTCTTAAACCAGAGAAATCATGTTTTGCCCTCCCCCCCTTTATTTATATAATGACGCTCATAATTCTTCTCTTTCAGTTTTCTCTAGTTTATTGCAATTCCATCTTCATTCATTTCTGGGACAATTAGCATCAAAACTACTTTATTTTGACTAACGTTCGCCTACTATTTTTTTTACACGGTAATAATAATGTTCAAGTGGGGAAAATTTATGTGTCAATGTGTAACTCAATGTAGTGTCAACCGAATTTAAATACTTTTCCCATTCTATGTCCTGGCTCTTGTTTTGCTGAGGAGGTTATGACTGAATCTACCACCGTGGTGTGTAGCTCCTCCAGTAGAGGGTTACGCCCTTGATCTTCTTTCACCCTCTCTAAAGAATTAAAATACTCTCCTTAAAACATTTTACCGGAAAGAAACATTGAACTACTTCGAGCCCGCATGGATGTTTCTGTGTAGCCACGGTCAAAACAATCACATGGAAGGGCGTAGATCACTGACCATTATCCACAAGGCCATTCCGGGTCGCTATAATAATCGCGAAACGGAATAAGAGCGAAACGAATAAGCGCGAAAAGGAACTAACGATAACGGAACAAGCACGAAAGGAAATAACACGAACGGAATAAGCGCGAAACGGAGTTAGAGCGACAGGAACAAGCGCGAGAGGAACTAAAGGGAAAGTTTCGCTCTTATTCCGTTTCGCGCTTGTTCCGCGATCCCGACCATTCCGAGGGAACTGACTCTACAGGATTCAGGTACCTTAGTGTGGCTGTTACAAATAAACACCACACTGTCTGTAGGAACTACACTCTGCACATGTATGAGAGCCAATATAATCAATACGTTGTTAAATTAATTGTTAGCTTTTTTTTTTCTTTTAAATTTCTCGTTTTACTGAGCAGGATATTAGTAGTTCACATTGTGGCCACGAGGCGCTGAGCGAACCTTTGTAGTTCAAGGACCGACAGGTGGCAGTACCGTCGCTTTGCAAAGTGTGAACAATGTAACATTATCCTATTAAATAATTTCCCCTTGTTTTCTAATATATATATATATATATATATATATATATATATATATATATATAGACCTGAGCCTTAGATGCCTAAATTTCATAAATAAAATTCGATTGTAAAAAGAGAAAATCCTTATTTGCAACAGCACTAACCCTTCGTGTCCGCCACTTTATTTCACTGTTAAATTAATGGAACACAGTAAAAAATAGCTGTGTTAATTCAACACAACGCGGTGTCCCAGCGTGACTATCACTTTTGTGTGTTAAATCAACACAACACACGGTGTTGATTTCGGTACTGGAAGAAAAAAAATTACGGCTATAGCTACATTTGAACATGGGTTGCTCAGTTAGAAGTCAAGCGTCTTACCGACTTCGCTAAATCGTCAGACGGAAAGAGTACTAGATTGAAACAATATAGAGGATTAAAAAAATCTTGCTGAACCGTAAACACAAACAAAGTTACTCCCACGACTTATGCCATGGTTTAATCACTTTTTCATTGGTCAATTAGGGATCACAATCCCCATTTACTGAGAATATGTTCCATTTCTATGAAAGTAAGCGCAACATTCGACATATTATTACGATAAGAAAGCAGTAATGCTGCTCAAGTGTTTGGCTTCCGCCATCTTGCTTGCTTTCATAGAAATAGAATTATTCTCAATGAATGGGAATTCTGTTTTCCAATTGACAAATAGGAAATGATTAAAGCATGTCATAAGTCGTGCAAGTAACTTAGTTTGTTTTGGGGGTTCAACAACATATATTTGAACCCATACACTATTTAAATCTATAGTGTAATCGTTTAATTCAAATGTTGTGCATTAAATATCGTTTGCATCTACTTCATTTTCTGTCCGACGATTTAGCTCAGTCTGTAAGACGCTCGACTTCTAACTGAACAACCCATGTTCAAATCTCATTGCCTCCGTAACTTTTTTTTACAGTACCGAAATCAACACCGTGTGTTGTGCTGATTTAACACACAAAAGTGGTAGTCACGCTGGGACACCGCATTGTGTTGAATTAACACAACTATTTTTTACAGTGAAGTAAACCTTGAAAATAATTGATTGAGAAGGGGTGATCTAGGGTATATACCAAGTAAGTATTCCCGACAAGTCGTTATGTGAGAAGAAGCGCTGACTTTCAACGTTTGTTCAAAGAGCAACAAGTGTAGCATCAATATTTTCAAATATAATTTCGATCCTAGCTACGCTCTGGGTGGATTGCAGAAACGCTATGTAAACAGCGACTAAGTAAACCAATGTTAGGGTAACCAACCGTCCCGGGTTGCTCGGGACTGTCCCGGTTGGGACCCTCAATGTACCGCGTCCAGGGCAGACGCCTGAAGTCCCGGTTTTGATCAAAATCTGTACAACAGAACGTAATTATGACTGGAAAAATACAGACATCATCACAGACTGCTCGTAGCCTATGTATGTGTAAGATAAAAATAAGATTGTGATGTGTAATGTATTAATCATAAAAATCAAGTAAATTGATTAGAAAGAGTAGCAATTGATTTACTGTTTAGGGTGGAACTGAAATACACAATGTTGTCATTACAGAATGACAAGCAAGTCCTGTCTGTTGGAAATGATACGAAATTACGGTCAGAAAGACCTGCTTAGAATTTGTACCAATTGTAAAAAAATAAACGTGAATAATTGTTTTCATGTGTTCGAATTGCTTTATTTGTTTGGGACATAGAGTATTGTTTCGACATATATTTAGTTGGTACATAAATGCATGCTTTGTTTAGTAATTGAATATTTGGGAATGCATAATATAAAGAGAATTAAGTTTGTGATTGAAACATAAATAAATCTTGTTGTAACATCATATTTTTTTTTCTCTCCGGCTTTTTCCACCTACGTGGAATCGATGTTTCTGATGAGTCTTCTTCACAAAGCCCTATCCTGAACTTCTTCCCCTGACAGACCTGTCTCCTCGAGATCCTTCTTTATCCTATCCACCCTTTTCCTCCTTGGCCTCCCTCTACCTCTCTTGCCCTCCACGTCCATTGCCATCACTCTTCTGACTACATAGTCATTTGTTCTCCTCATTACATGCCCATACCACTGCAGTCTTCTTTCTTGTATCTTCTTAGATATCTCTATAACTTTGGTTGTTCCTCTTACTCTCATATTTCTCACTCTATCTTTTTGTTATCCCACACATCCAGCGTAGCATTCTCATTTCGGTGACATCCAATCTCTTTTCTTGTGCTTTCTTTATTGGCCATGTTTCTGCTCCGTACATTATTCCTGGTCTAACCACTGTTTTGTAACATCCCTTTATTCTTCACCGTGATTCTGCGGTCGCAGAGAACGCCACTTACTTTCTTCCAATTTCGCCATCCCTCTTGCATTCTGTGGGTTATTTCAGAGTCCAAATCGCCATTCCCAGTAACAGTTGAGCCTAAATATTTAAATCTTTTCACTTTTATTCAATCCTTCTTTTGCAACATCACTTCTCCATTTCCTTCTCCGTTAAACTCAAGATACTCAGTTTTTTTTCTACTAATCTTTAGGCCGCTTTCTTCCAGAGACTTCCTCCAACTCTCTACTTTCCTTTCAAGTTCTGCCCTATTAGTATTGCATAGCACAATATCATCGGCAAACATCATACACCAGGTGGCTTCATCTCTCACATCCTGAGTTTTAACGTCTATGACTACATTGACGAGGTACGGGCTTAAGGCTGAACCCTGGTTGGCGTGTCAATCCCACACTACATCTTACCTGAGCTCTAGCTCTTGTATACATATCTTGGATTATTATTATATATTTCTCTGGCACTCCTCTCTCCCTCAAACATCTCCATACTTCCTGGCGTGGTACTCTGTCGTAGGCTTTCTCCAAATCAATAAAGACCATATACAATCTGTTTGTATTAAAACTGTTTTAACCTCGCTTTTGTTTTACACGGATAAAATTAATTTGCCTTGCCCCAAATTGTCGATTCTGGTAAATTGACCGAGAAGCAAGTTGAGTGGAACTTAACATTATGTTGTTCGAAGCACCTCTGTTATGTTGTATTGTAATATTATATTAAATGTTAAAGTTTTCTTATACAATCACAGTGGCGTAGGTAAGGGGGGATATGGGGGATATATCGCCCCCCTTGACTCCAGTTTTATGAACTTGGAAGGAGAGTATTTCCACAAGAAAAGATTTAAGTTATGTTTGGAAACATATAATTGTTAGTTACATATAAAATTAATTGTAAGGGCGGTAACAGCACTATAACTTTCGCCCGTCCCGATTATAGTCGTAAGTTATTCATAAACAAACAAGGGTCGTATTGTACACTCTGCTTTGTAGTTTCACATTTAGGTAGATGTGCTTTAGGACAACCAGTAAGATAAAAATTCTTTGACAATCATATCGATTGCACCGGTAAAAGAGAGAGAGAAACAAAACGATTTCTAGACAGTAAATATAGTAATTCCTGTACTGATAGTCCCAATGAGGGTAGAACAGAGAAAGTTTGAATATAAAACATTTAAAATCTATGGTTGAAACAGTTATTTTCTACGTAGAGAAGAAATAACTTTAACAGACGTCCCCGTTACATTAGATATCAATTGTAAATTAAAATTACACACATTGGAAAGATTCCGTTGTAAGATGTAATGTAATCTTTCAGTTTATAAGGAGAAGATAAACTTTTGGTAAACTTTATTTTCTATGGGCTCTGTTAGTAACTTTTGACTTCGGCCCGTCACCATTGTACGAGGGCAATGCTGGCACAATGCCTCAGACCACACGACTACCTCGGTCGGCTATAAGAGGTGAAGAGTCGAACCGTTAAAATCAATTATTAAAAATTGCGATTAAGTTTCAGTTAAGGATTTTTTTCCCTGATTAAATGCAGCTGAATGATTTTTTGCAATAGCGGATGAAACTCTTAATACATAGGAAAACTATCTCAGTGATGAGTATGTAATTTCTTAAAAAGTAGTTTATGCAGATGACTTGGTAACAGTCTGGCAGATCTTCCCCTAACATGGTGTTTGGTCGGAAAGTTGTTATGAAACAATATCGGGATTCAGCGAAAACAATTGATCAAATCTGATAAATTTCCGTGTTAATTACGAGATCTTATTTTATTAAGGTAGCAGTTTGCTGGGAAATTAAAAAAATCCAAAACATACTGTAACAGTACCCTGTTGCGATTTATGTATATTGTGCAATACAGTCACTCAATGCTGTGGAAGTATTTAAGACCATTCATATTTGACTAATATTGAATTATTTAGGATCAAATTGGAACACTTATATTTTGTGTCCGCTTACGGAAAGCGAATTTTTGTGGAATTATGGAGATTGCAAATGTTTCACCTATAGCATAAAAAATTATGATGTATGAGAATACGGATATAAAAGTATAACGCATTCCATGATTTTAAAGAATTAACCTAATTTGTGTTCGAAGCAATTATCCAAATTTCTTTATTGAACAATTTTACAAGCTCACATTGAAGACATGTAATGAATTTAATGCATTTATAATTTCTTCATTACTTTTATTCGATTCAATTAGCATTTCCCTGTGATTAACCGTTGTACAGAATCTTACCGAAAGAAGACCCAGCAGAAACTGTGAATAATGCACACGATGTTATAAAATTTGAAAGAACTAAAGCAAATTGTCAGAAGGAAGAAAAGCAAGTTGCAGTTTATTTGAGTTTGGAAGGATCTATGAAAATATTTACAAAAATCCAGAAAATGAGATCTAATTACAGTATAAGACATGCTCTTCATTCATGCATGTATCCCGAATTTTTCTTAGGGTTTTCACGGATTTGGGAGAGGTTCAAAGCTTTGGGAGGAAACGAAATTGATAACAAATACAGCGTCTTTTTAAATTACACCGACAAACTTCTGGAGGTGATTCCTTACATCAAAACAAGACGAAAGTTCCTCAGACAAATTTTCAAAATGTGTATAGTTTCGAAGCTACAGGGCCCTGAAAGCGTGGGAAAATGAACTTCAGAGCTTCATATATCTAACATCACGAAAAGTAGAGCCTGATGTGGCATGGTTCCTTCAAGGACTTTAAATATGCACTATCTCAAAATGCATATTTCAAAAATCCGCAAGGGATTCTTCAAAGGAATTAGTGGATTCGCAGAAATTCTCTATGTAGAGATGGGTCCAAATGTGCATAAATGGAATGTTTTTCACCGGGAAACAATAATTCATTTGTGTCAAGTCGATATCTCAAGTAGATTCCACACACAGAAAGATTTTCTAAAAAAAAAAAAAAGCGTGGTTGCATAACAAGCAGGAGTAAGAATTGCATATTTTCATGGTAAGTTTTACTTATTTGTTATCAAAGAGACTGAATATCATTGCCCGATTGCATGCTGGGAATGACGTATGCCATCTTTACTTACAGGGGGAGGCCTTTTAATTCACGCTCATTTCGACCTACCTCTACTTCAGAAATATACCGGAATCCCCTACTTCCTTTGAGGAATCCCTTGCGCGCCCATTGAGGAATTTTGATAAGATAAAATGTAATTTGATGGGCAGTAACAGCACTATGACTTGCGCCCGTCCCGTGCGGAATTTTGAAAGATGCATTTTCAAATAGAAAGTCTTTGAGGGTACCACGCCGCATCAGCTTTACTGTTCGTGGTGTTCATTTCCCCACACTTTCATAACACCCTGTAGTTCCGAAACAATGCATTTTGAGAATTTGACACAGGAACTTTCGTTTTGTTTTAATGTGAGAAACCACCTCCACAAGCTTGTCGATCAAATTTTAAAACACACTGTATATGATTTCGCCTAATATTATGCTAAGTTTATAAATAAATCGGAATTTGAGAGAGGTCCGCACCCTTTAAACTCTCTGCTTGCATACGTCACTGAATTGTATGCTCGTATGGGTCTAGAATATCTAATACAGTAGCTACATAAATCAGCTATCAGAAATGATAGTATATTACAAACGTGTTATCTGAGGCTTTAAAATGAAGAAACTGAACACGAAAACAGAGAATTTAAAATTTTCTTTGTATACAAAATGTTCTACACTACTTGCGACTTTCGAAAGTGAAACTATTTAAAGTGCAATGGAAGCACTTCAGATCTCGAAACTTTTTAAAAGTGCTTCAGATTTTGTACAACTTGTATACCCACATCTTCGCCCAAGATTGTATTTCGTATTCTGAAATGAATAAATGCGTATATATCTTTGAAAAACTGAAACTTACAAAATAAATGGCTCAACAGAACGAGAAAACTGTCATCAAAGTGAGTGTACAAGCATTAGTAAATGTTGGTCGAGAAACTTTCGTTCTTGACAAAATCCAACCTGATGTTTCAAATATGCAAAATTTGTATTAAAATTATGACTGAACTAAACAAACGATACGGATATAATATATTCATCCATTTAATACTTTTCTGCACAATAATTGTGCTGTTCCAAAATTTTAGGAAAAGCCCCGGAACGTATTCCTAGAAGAAATTTGTTGTGTCCGGTTGCATAACCGCCAAGGATATGCTTTTCTAGATATACTCTACCTTGGGAAATTCCTATCTACGCTACTGTACAATCATATACCAAAAATAATCCGGAGGTTTATATAAACACTACAACAGTATTCCACGATTAAAAAGATTTAACTTGGGATACAAAGGTAGGCCCTTTTTAAGGTTATTTGAAGTGACACAGTGTGTCTACAAAATATGATTTTTATTAACACTATAAGGAAAATAGAAGGAACTATTTACATGTAAAATTAACATATATGTTACTTTCTATTTGAATAAAAGGACGTCTTGTAATTAATATTTGCCATTATTATGCAACAATTTCTAATAGATAAAGTACGATTTAAAGTATCACATGTCAATATTACAATTCTGAAGTAATTCAAATACTATTAATTACTTTTACGACCTTTTTCCTTATATATATATAATAAATTACAGCCATATTCAATCCACTAGTGGATGAGGCCTCTCCCCGAAGGGAGGAGTTGGTCTACTGCTCCCACGCTGACCAGACGGGTTGGGAGAGGAGAGCCGAAGCTCTCACTGTGATCGGCACTGTCTTTTATTCACAGCAGCTCCCCAATTGTCCTCACGATGCTGGGTCAACACCGAAAACTTTGAGCGCCCACCGTGAATCGAACCCAGGGCCGCTCGCACTGAAGTCGAACCCGCTACCGACTAGGCTACGCAGGTCTGGTTTTGTGTTGCAGAAAAACTCTCTTATCTTATTTAGAATCTGTAATTGAGTCCATTAGTTTATTTCTTTCAGAATGTATAAAAATAAAGCAATACTCAGACCCTAGAAGGTAACGCCATCTAATAATTCACATGGTATGTTAGAAAATTTTGTTGGGTCAATAGTTTTAGAGATTTTGGGGTGAATGTATGTCAGATTCTAAGTGCGGGTTGCAAAAAATGTCAGTGCATGACGACCACTTTAACATAACATATAGCATTTTTATTGATTACGTGTTCTTTCACCGGGAATAAATTCACTAATGTCTCCTCTATGCAACGGTGTACTGAAATCGCCTATTTTGATTTTTTAATACATGTTATCAGGAAATTAAACTTGAAAAGTGTATACTAAATGCCAGTGTGTGACGCGTGGAATCGCTCAATACGCTTCTGTAATTTGAAATCCTTTCACTCAGTGATTCCGCCAGTCCCCCCTGTGGGGGATTTACTCCCCAAAGTCTCGACAACACCCTCTCACCAACTTTTAAATTTTTGTTGTAAAAAATGGATAGAAATCGTACAAAACTTCACTTTACACCTTCCCAATTTTGACTTTACACCCCTCCCCCCCCCGAAACTGTAAAATATGGTGATACCACATTTCGTCCAACGAAATTTTGTCCACGCGACATTTCGTCCACAAATATTTCGTCCACAGACATTTCGTCCACAGACAATTCGTCCACTTGACTTTTCGTCCGCAAGACATTTCGTCCAATAGATCTTTCGTCCACGAGACATTTCGTCCAATCGACTTTTGGTCCAACGGATTTTTCGTCCACAAGACATTTCGTCCAATCGACTTTTCGTCCAACAGACTTTTCGTCCACAGGACATTTCGTCCAATCGACTTTTGGTCCAACGGATTTTTCGTCCACAGGACATTTCGTCCAATCGACTTTTGGTCCAACAGACTTTTCGTCCACAGGACATTTCGTCCAATCGACTTTTGGTCCAACGGATTTTTCGTCCACAGGACATTTCGTCCAATCGACATTTGGTCCAAAGGACTTTTCGTCCACAGGACATTTGGTCCAATACATAGCCTAAACGGCTGGAGCTATTGAAACAAAATTTAGTAATGTGATACATTATCACTAGTAGGTTACGAAAATATTACCAAATGTCTCCAAAAGCGCCATATTGAATCCAAAATGGTGGACCTAAAATCCATTTTCCACGCCATTGGAGCTAGAGATACCAAATTTGGCACAAATGTGTAATATCGAGAGTAGTTTAGGGAAATATTACATTTTCAAAAA
>JAGDQP010058534.1:0-12540 GCA_022664845.1 Lepisma saccharinum
AGATACCTGTGGCATTTTCCACATCTACGGAATTTCAATAAAAAGCATGTTTTCAGAGAAGTAGTATTCGAGTATGAGGTTACAATTCACACATCACGAATAGCAGATAATGATTTCCGTCAATATATGAGCAATAGCTTTCAGAAAACACTCGTCTCCGATTGGATGGATTTTACATCATTTTCACGTCAGATGATCAGGAACCATCACAAACCTTTCATCTGTGATTGGCTAGGTTTTACATCATTACCTCCGTCACATGATCAAGGACTCTCGATAAATGTGGCAGCCCAAGAAATCTGCCAAGGGTTCTGATTACGAGGTTCAGCTAGTGACCAACAGAGAAGAGAAGAAGTCCCGAAAGTTCTCTCATCTTTGTCGCCTATCGAAGTGAGAGATGTAGTTTACCTTTAAGGGACACATCGCTATTCGTTAGAAGATAGTCGAAGAGAATCAAGTTCGACTTCACAGAAGAGAGAAGAAAGGGAAGCTGATTCTTCGATCCACAGGCGATCCCAGCTTTGCGCTCCGTTCAAAATCTAGGACACAGGATCATTGCTTATGATACCGCATGTTTGTTTCGATTTCCCTAATGAACAGTCATTGTTGTGCTCATAATGTTCGTAGTTCTATTCAATCCTAATCGGTTGTCTCTTTAAAACACCAATAAACCATAAACCGTATTCCGAGTTGTCATTGTAAATTACAATGTTTCACTTTTTAGCATCCAATCAGAATCAAATTAACTTCAGTAGAGTTAAGTAATTTCAGTACTTTTAAACAGTTAACAATCTCCATTGATAGCAAAACGTAAGTAATACCGAGTGCTTACATAATGTACAAGAATTGTTCATTTATGTCACCGTTCATTTTATAACAAATTAACGTTAACCGTTAACCGCATTTCATTTTGTTGTCATTGCAAATTACTACATTTCCCCTTTTGCAGCTAAGCGGCGTCAATCTAAATTCAGTAGAGCTAAGTTTTAAACAGTTAACAATCTTCACTGATAGCCAACGTAATACCGAATGCAAATATAATGTACAAGAAGTGTTCATTTTATGTTACTGTCCATTTTAAAGCAGATTAACACATGTAAATTACGCACGCCTTAGTACAATAACACTGTGACATTTAAGAAATTTACAATATATATATATATATATATAGTCTTTTAATGTTGCTGAATTTGTATACGAGGACGGACGTAACTTACGTTAATTTATTTCTTATAAAATGGATGGTGACATAAATGAACAATTCTTGTATATTATGTAAGCACTCTCGTATTACTTACGTTTTGCTAACAATGAAGATTGTTAACTGTTTAAAACTACTGAAATTACTTAACTCTACTGAAGTTAATTTGATTCTGCTTGGCTGCTAAAAAGTGACACATTGTAATTTACAAGGACAACTCGGAATACGGTTTATTGGTGTTTTTAAGAGACGATCGATTAGGATTGAATGAAACTACGAACATTATGAGCACAACAATGACTGTTCATTAGGGAAATCGAAACAAACATGCGGTATCATAAGCAATGATCCTGTGTCCTAGATTTTGAACGGAGCGCAAAGCTGGGATCGCCTGTGGATCGAAGAATCAGCTTCCCTTTCTTCTCTCTTCTGTGAAGTCGAACTTGATTCTCTTCGACTATCTTCTAACGAATAGCGATG
The DNA here is from genome assembly GCA_022664845.1 of Lepisma saccharinum. NCBI lineage: Eukaryota > Metazoa > Arthropoda > Insecta > Zygentoma > Lepismatidae > Lepisma > Lepisma saccharinum. The sequence goes on from JAGDQP010058534.1 coordinate 1,682, forward strand.
TGTCCCTTAAAGGTAAACTACATCTCTCACTTCGATAGGCGACAAAGATGAGAGAACTTTCGGGACTTCTTCTCTTCTCTGTTGGTCACTAGCTGAACCTCGTAATCAGAACCCTTGGCAGATTTCTTGGGCTGCCACATTTATCGAGAGTCCTTGATCATGTGACGGAGGTAATGATGTAAAACCTAGCCAATCACAGATGAAAGGTTTGTGATGGTTCCTGATCATCTGACGTGAAAATGATGTAAAATCCATCCAATCGGAGACGAGTGTTTTCTGAAAGCTATTGCTCATATATTGACGGAAATCATTATCTGCTATTCGTGATGTGTGAATTGTAACCTCATACTCGAATACTACTTCTCTGAAAACATGCTTTTTATTGAAATTCCGTAGATGTGGAAAATGCCACAGGTATCTAAATCTTGTTAGTTTCTTTAAGATCTCATGTTACACATTGAATCATTGAACACTTGTTAAGTTTCTTATTACAGATGAAATGTGAATAATGCATCTAATACTTGAAAAATTAGTAATAATCATATTACAAGAGAGCGAGATTGCTTCTCTTGGTTTGAACGGTTTATGATACACAAATAAAATAAAAGCAACGTACACTATTTTTGTTGAATTATGAGTGCGCTTTGTACTTAAAATTAAATTCTATTTACAATTTGCATTGTTGTGCTAAAATACATTCGCCATTTCCTCTGGTAGGGTCGGGCTCCATGTCTGCAAGTTCTGGGATTTAATATATGAAAACACTGGGAAAATTCACAAAGTTCACTTACACTAGAGTTATATACACGAACTACATGATAGACTAATTCATTACATTGCACTAAGGGATTCTGGGGTTCCTGGAACTTCTGCGCTGAGGGGTGTTCCTGTGGAAGTCTCCAAGGATGGGGGCCAGAAAAAATAACACAATGGCACTGTCGGTGGTGTCCATTTGGGGTGTCTGCAGAATGAGGGGTCTGATGATGTCTCGTATTGCACTGTGATCGGTGTCCATTGCAGATTGAGAAACTTCAAGAGTTCTGGAAAGTTTACTACCACTAGCACTATGGAGTGTAAAGCGATACCGTGCGTTGGGTCCTTATATTAGTGCTAATTCACTCATATTCGTCTCTTAACTTAAAAATACGTATTAAAAATTTCAATGGTTTTCAAATTTGAGAATGAAAGTTGGGTGGCGGAACTTGGCTACTGCGTATAGACTGAGTTCACTGGAGGGGGAACTGAAGTCTGCTGACCGACTTCTATGGTTGGATTAATTAATATCACTGGTGGTGGTGACTTGGTTGTCCAAACAGGAATGTCAATGACTACATTTTCTAACACTGGATTTTTCGTGGTTGGGGACAAAGTTTGTTTGTTTTACAATAAGGAGTAGCAAAATGTACAACACAAATAACAATGAAGAACAAGGGGCTACGGAAGGTAGAGTTCTTGGATTAAAATCAGAATTCTAACTTTCGTACCCTTACTTGGTCTCTAAATCTTTACTACAATTCTCTATCCTAACTCTGACTCTTTCAAGACCTTGTGTGGTAAATGTTGAAATACTGACACTAAAATCCAACGGAACCAAACTTTGAACTTTCTTAGATCTTTAAATTCTCTTTTCGTATTCTTTTCTCAAAACATTCGAGTGTAGCATCTGGTATGTTGCAGAAATGTCAAGATTGATATATTGTTTTACAGCTGAGTTCTTATACCGAACAGAAAATACAAAACTATGTTTGTGAAAATAAACTTTACTTTCAAATTTCGTTTGAATGACAAAATCGTCGTTCAACCATACGAGCCTACCAATTTTCGGTCAGGTCGTGCCCTCTCTGAGCGAAAGCTCCAGTGCCGTAGGGCGGATCAATAATTTTTTTCTTTTCTCTATAAGTCGGCCGATTCTTACAGAGAAAAGAAAAAGAGTTTATGGCTCTAACAGTAAATGCAAGATGCATGCAACGTCCTTGAGGTGCTAATCTCGAATTTCTAACGGACTAGACAGTTTTGCTGTTTTGCTAGTTCCGAATGTGTTCCATGTCGCTATCCAAATTCCAACGTATTGTCTATATATTCCTGATGAAAAATCCATGTGCTGGTACTATACTCAGAACGGGTGTTTTCCTATGAACGGCGCCACACCATGTGTGTACAAAATAAAATGTTGGTCTCCCGGATGTGAAACAAGGGCAGTGTGCTTTACTGAAAGCGTGTGTTGTATCATTCTCAATGTGTTTGTGTGGATATCATGTGATAACCATATAAGAGTATAGTAGATGTGGTGGATGGGGGTGACTACCATTTTCGTGTATAGTAGATGTGGTGGATGGGTCGCCTATGGTAAGTGTTCCTATGCTGTTGCTATGCTGTGTTCTAGTACGGGGGTTAGAAGGAGTCGGGTTCGCGTTGGGCCATGCGGGCTGTGTGTTTCTCCTGCTGTAGGCGTGTATCATTAAATCGTTTCTGCTATTTCTCCCATACTTCCTGGGTTGCTTTATCATTTTCGGTGAGAATTTCGTGCTCGTGACCTTAACAGTATGTTACCTTGGCTTCGTGCTGTATCGTCTGTGTGTCCTCGGACCGAGATCTGGATCGGAACTTGACGTGGGGTTGGCATGATGGGCTGCTGTGGGGCACGTCTGCTGGAGACCGGATTGGTTTGTCCTGGATGACCTGGCGGTCCATCTTCATTTTCACGGGGTTCTTATGTGTATGGGCTGGCGTCGTCACTGGCGCTGTACTCTTGGTGGGGGTAGACGGGTCGATCTTCTTTTTAATGGATGTCGTATCCGCCGTTATGTATTGCTTGTTGTCACTGGAGTGGTGTCATCCTGGAACGTTGCTGGTGTAGACACTTCCCTTTGATAGTATGAAATTTGGGTAGTGGGCGTATGTGTGTAAAACGTGTGGCCTGCGCAGTGATTTACAAATTGCATTGGGTTTGATTTTAAATTTTGAGTACTAGGTTCCAAATTTATAGTAATAATCTAGAGTAAGTGTACCGTCTGCTGGCTATAATTGCTGAACATACTTGTTTATAAATTGTGTACCAAGCAAACAAAATGTTTCGTGTTTTGATTTGATTACGTTAAATGAATGCCGAAATGGCTTGTTGCCTATAAAAAATTCTAATGTTATGCTTGCTTTGGAGAATGTGGGTGCTCCAGAGTCCGGGGAATCCACTGTAAAATTTTGTTATTTTGCATTTCGTGGTATTTATATATAATCCAGAATAGATGCTTGACTGCCTGTGTCAACTATAGATAAGCACTGCTTTCCACCAATGAGTGTGTCTACAAAATATAATGCGTCATCTTGGAATAAAGGTGCCTGAATTTGCTATACGGCGCTAGCCTGCAAATGTGTATGATGTGTTGCGATTATGAAATTAAAATAATGATAAATCTGTGGCGCGATGTTTTTCGGCAGTCTCGTGCTATATGATTTTACCAAAACAATAATAAACGATGGGTTTGAACTTAGGCGTATGATCACTTTCAGACTATTCCTGCCTTCGTCCCCGAAATTCTGGAATTTTGTATTGCTGCGCTGTTGTGTGCTTGAAGGATGATTGCGGTTTCGGTCCCTGTTGAATTTGGGACGGCCTCGGGCTCTACGGTGCGGAGAACAACTGTAGTTTCGGACGTTGGTATTCCCATTGCTCGGTTGGTATTCCCAGAGTTGAATTTGTGCTTTGAAAGAGAGCAGACGCGTGTGTGGATTGCTCCCGAAGTGGTGATTGTTTTCGGAGGAGTACCAAAATTTTTAGACCTTTATAAAAGGAACCTACTATTGAACTTTATTACATGTTTGATTGTTTTGGAGGAAATATTAAAGAAACAATTTTCCCATGTTAGCTGTACGGAGTTAAAATAGTGACGCTTGCACGTGTAAGTCTTGAAAATGTTGCTTGACCAAGAACTTCCTGCTACCTTGGAAGGACAATCTGTTGCCTGTCACCACGAAAACTCTTTTAAGTTTTCTGCGAGTGTATACATAGACAGCACGGAGAGCTAGGTGGACTGTGTCTTGGGGGCCATTGGTGATGGGTGTCTGATCAGCGATCCTACCCAAGGGGGTCATTGACCCTCCAAAATGTTTTTGGTATAGAAGTTTGTCGGGAACATTCTGGGTCCACCCCTTGATTCTTTTGGAGAGTTAACACTCTCCCCGCCCCGGTGGCTGTCCTCTCGGTGTCGGACGCTCTGGTCCTTGACTCTGGTGATGCTACTTATCTGTACCCAAGTGAACAAACTTTGTGTATCACCGCGTCGTGCGTTTTTGCGAGTGCGAGTAAGTGACTGTCGAAATAACTCTATTATACGGACATAACGAAGTCGGGTCTCGCGAAGCTTGAACACAAGTGGAGATCTGATCAGTTGGGACCAGATCCAAACAATTCATTTAGACAAAAGTGGATGGAAAAAGTAAAGAAGGAAATAAAATCAGCTAAACCAAGATCGAACAGTGGTAGACAAAAAGTGGTAGACGAAGTCTACAGTGATTGGGAAAAAGAGAACAAAGAAGTAACTCCTAAAACAATGCACCTGAGAAGTGTAAGAAGAGGGGCGTGGACAAAAACGGTATGGAGGCCACACCCAGAGGAGCGGGTGCTCATCCATTCTGGAGGAAGATGGCAGTAAGAAAAGATTAAGAACGCCGGAAGAAGAAGCCAATAAAATAGATAAACAAAGAAAGGAGGTAGAAGATTTGAAGATACGCACAGCATACTTGGAAGGAAGACTAGAAGAACTACAAAGGAACCAAGACAAACTCGAAAGAGAAAATGCGAGATCAAGCTTGCTCAATGGCAGACGAAGGTAGAGGAGCGGGACCACGAAATCGACAAGTTAACAATAACCATAAATGAACTAAAACAAGATGCAATAACTGGAAGCGTAAAGATAAAGGAGATAGAAGTAACCAACAATCAAGTAGAAATAATAAGAAGAGAAATTGAAGAAACATTACTAAACCAAGAAGAAGAACTCAGAAAATGATATATGTAAAATGGAAGTTTGAAGACAGCAACAGAAACAGCTACATCTACACCAGTGGTTAGTTTCGCAGACATACTAGAAAGATACAAAGATTAAAAAAACAAAAACAGAATTATCGAATCAAATAAAAGAAACACAAGGCCAACAATAGTAATTAAGCCTAGAGAAGGGGAAAACCTCAGAGAAACAAGGATAAGGCTGACACAAACAATCAGTAGAGAAGACAAAATTAATTTTCCAATAATACAAGGAAGAACTGCATTGATACGCTACGGCCATTGATTGAATGGCAACGGCGAGGAACGATTAAAACTAAGGAAACATGGCATGAAAAACAATCCAGGCATGGCAGGAATTTCGACTTGACGAACAAAAGCAATAAAAGAAACCCACTGATGATAATGTACGGAATTCGGACAGAAATGAAACAGAGGCGCAATAGATGAGTTTCTGGGAAGGAACCTCCCTGAATTGACCGAAGAACAGAACAAGTTGATCAAGCCTAGGTTCAAGACGGGACCTAGAAATCAGGAGAGATACCATCTGGTTTTTATAGTGCCCAGGCAGGTGCGAGAAATGATTCTGAGAAATCCGAAAGTCTACATAGGATATGAGGCCACAAACGTAAAGGACTTTCTCGTGGTCACGAGTTTCATGAATTGTTTTGACTACGGCTACATTGCTCCAAACTGTAGGAATGATCCTAGGTGTAGGACTTGCGGCGAGAAAGGACACAAAAACACACTGTAAAGATAAGGATAAGAAAATCTGCGTACTATGTCACTCGAGAAAAAACTGCGCGGGGCGAAAATCCAGCAAGAGTGCCCACAATACAAATTGAATTTACAGAAATTCATCAATAAATTCGAATATGACCTTTCGACGCTGAATAACCATAATTCAAAAAGAAGAACCCCTCGTTCGGACAAAAAAGAAGTCTTGAAAGACTGATGAAATTTAATAACACCAAGAATATTGAAAACCTTAACGATTGGCTAACAAATAACAGTGAAACAACAATGGAAGAATTTCTCGAGATGAAACAAGGATATGTATATAGACATGGATGATAAAAATAAGATTATACTACACTTCATAAACCCAAATTTAGCAACATTCCCAAGGGGCTCCGCCCAGACGGTGGCATTAACGCATGGCAATTTTAATCTACTAACATAGTAACATAAATATAGTAACATAAAATCACAGACAATAAATCAATAGAACTATACCTTTTAACAAATCGATATGAATGCAAAATTGTTCATATTAAATAATCTAGGGAGACTTTTTAGAGGACTTAGATGCTGTTGTAGCTTTTTTCTGCAATAAAAAGTAAAGAAAGAATAAAAATCAGGATACCGGTTATAGGCATGGCAATTTGGCAAGCGGCCCCAGAACAAGTCCTAAAGACACTTGAAAAATGGGAACACAATACAGAGAATATTGGGCTAGAAATAGTATTACAAGATAGACTACCCTTTGGACTATGAAACAAGAACTAAGCAAAATTAAGAACAACACTAACATCCGGAAAGAAGAAGATATGACGAAAGAAATTCTGGGGCTGCCGGGCGAAAGTAAAGAAGAAGTTCACATAGCCTTGGAATCTACAGACAAGGGAATCCACATGGAAGGAAATAAATGTAAAGAAAAAACGCAGATGGAAATTTTGCATTCCAAGATTATATAAAAAGAAATCTAAGAAAGGCAAAGTATTGGTAGAGGAGACAGAAGTGACGGAAACGTAGATACCACGAATAAAGATGAAATGTATGAAATTTTAAAGGAACTGGCGGAGAAAGAGGTGGGAGTATCGACATTTAATCCGAAAAAAAATATGTGGATTTAAACACGAGATATATCCTGTCACGCTTAGAAGAACTACTACTATTAACGGCAGCACTAACAACAGTTGCCAGAAACACAGACCAAAACGGGAAAACAATAACATTCCCAGTGGTTGACAAGGTAGACAGGATTAACCTAAGATCAAAGGGAATAACAAGGGATCCGTAAGATCTGCTGGGATTGATAGACAAGATATTTGAGCGAAGAGACGAGTCCTTTTAACTAAATAGCATCTACAGATAGTTTGTCATGGCTTACGGCAGGATTGCCTTTATACCAACTGAGAAGTTTCCAGCATGCTACGTCCAAATTAGGCAACCTTGAGATGTTCAAGTTTGTACAAGTAAATTTGGACAAATCAAGAATTGCAACACGAGAGCTAAGAGTATTCTGTGGAAAATGTGGACGCGGCATGCATCCAGAAACTATATACAAACAAGGGTAATCTTCAGAGAATGCCGATGGATGTCAGGACAATTCTGCCCGAGGACCCGAGTCCGATGGTTGCTACAGTCATCTTCAACAAGAAGCTGGAGATATTAGTGGACTTCAGACACGCAAATAGGCGGATCCAGTGCATGGATGTAAAGCTAGGTACAAGGAAGATTATGATTATTAACGTCTACTGTCAGTTCTCCCTCCCAGGGATAATCTTTGTTCAAAATATAGATAACATTTTAGAGGGGTTTTGTATGGAATATGTACTAATTTTGGGGGATTTAGCGCAAAATCTCCGCTCTGACTCTCCCCTGAGACAGACACAAACGGAGAAAATTTTGAAGACTTAATCAACCAGAATCAGCTTACAGTAATCAATAATATTGGTCAACCACGAAAATTCCAGGACAGAGCTGGAGCGGAAACCAATATAGATGCTACACTTGTTAAGGATAATTTGTTTAAATACATAAATAACTGGAGAGTGAACGAAGATGCAACAACGAACCAGCACAGAGCCATCGGTTTTGAAATCAATTTTGCTCTGGATGAAAATAATAATGAAAGGGAAGAAGAAAATATTAATTATAACATAAAGAAACTAAATGTAAAAGAATTCGAAAGGAACCTGTGACTCCCACAAATCGAGGTAAATTACAACCTGGATGATGCTATGGAAGAATTTGAAGAAGTTACACGAAGAGCTATAGAGACATCTGCTCCAAGAATGAATAATTATAAAAAAAGAGGAACACATTTTGGACACCTGGCTTAGAAAAGTTGAAAAGGAAATTTAAGGCAAGCAGAAAAAAATACAAAGCAGCCAGCAATCATGATCTAAGAAGCATAAGACTTAATAAATATAGGTTAATTAAACAAACATTTGACAAAGAACTACAGGAACGTAAAAAGAAAACGGATCAAATTCGTAAACGAAAATTTAGGTAATGATATATGGGGAATGCATCATAAAATCGTAATGCAAAAATTTAACACAAAAGGAGCTCTAAACACGTTGAAAAAAGACGATGGTGAATACACAAAAAATTGGAAGGAAACATCTGAACTTCTATAGAAACTCTTTCTAGATGATCAAGAAGAAGATAACGCTGAAAACAGAAGGATAAGAAACAGTGCGCAGATTCCTTCAAATAACGATAGAAATCAAGGGGATATGATAATAACCAATGACCAAGTTTCGACGGCAATTAAAAGCTTAAAATCACGTAAAAGCACCAAGGCCGGATGGCATAAAAAATGAAATCTACAAACTAACAAAAGACCTTTGGACGCCAAACCTTACAAAAAATTCAATGAATGTGTCAGGCAGAGCAGATTCCCGCTATCCTGGAAAAATCAAATTCAATAATACTGTTGAAGGGAGAGGACAAAGTAAGATCTAATCCGAAGTCGTATAGACTTATATGCCTTCTTAATGTAATAAGCACAATATTTCAAAAGATAATTGTATCCAAGACTAATGAAAAAAGAACCGGCCTAAAGAACTGCAAGTTGCATTACGGATTCCGTCAGGGAAAATCAAAGGAAGACTCCATAAATGAATTGTGTGACACCATACAAAAGTTAAAAGAAACTAATTGTAAATGCGTATTGCGGATCCTCTTTGACATTATGGATGACTTCGACAATGTCTGGTGGCCATCAATGTTGGAAGAACTAAAAAAACATCAAAATTCGTCCTAACATTTGGAAATTGATCAAAGATTATTTCACGAATAGAATATTCCAGGTAAATTCAGCCGATTACGTCGTGACTAAGGCTCCAACCAAGGGATCGCTACAGGGATCAGGTCCTTGGCCTATTCTGTGGAATATTGTCTTTCAGCTATATCTGTAGATGCTAAACGGCATGCAACAAGTGGAGCGTGTGGTAGGGTACGCAGATAACTTGGCGGTAGTTTTAAAGGTGAAAGCAGAAATAATATCCAAACAAAGGCAAACCAAATAAAATAAGAAATGACATCGTGGTGTAAAAACAATTAACAATATCGTCAGAGAAAACCAAATGCGTATTTTTAAAGGGAATAACCGAAGTCCAGTTATAAAAGTAAAAAACAAAACAATCAAAAGGGAAAAATAATTCCGATACTTGGGAGTGAGAAATTTTCGGGCACATGTAAATACAGTAAAAAATAATGCAGTAAAATTAACGCATAAAATAGTTAACCTAGCAGCCAATGAATACAAAATCTCTCAAAAAAGTGTTCAAAATCTACCACGATTTCATAATAAGATCTGTTGTCGGATACGCCACCAGCGTCTAGACCCACCGGATGAACACCTTAAAGAAGTGCAAACCGTCAACCGCGCACAAATATAAACTATGTTAAGGCTAATAAGCGCTTATAGAACAACGCCGGTGGAGGCACTCCAGGTAGTCATTGCGACCTTAACGATGCATCTCTAAGTGAAAACGTAGAGGCCACGTACTGGTTGAAAAGAGGCAACGAAGATAATCAAGATACTCCACCAGCCTACAGAATGCAAGAATGACATCGAAACAATTTTAACCAGTGCGTGACAGACTTTTTGGAACTTTTTCGAATCATCTAAAGTAAGAAGGTTGTATACATTGCTCCCGGACGTGGCTGAGAGGACAGAAATGAATTTGGAAATCTAAGGTGGACTACTACACTTCGTAACAGGTCACGGATCCTGTAGACAATGGTTGGAGAGTCTGAACCTAGTGGAAGATTACATGTACCATGTCTGCGGGATGATATCGACGCCCGAACATGTAGTTTTGAGATGTGTGGAGATGGAAGATTTGGTGAGCAAACAACGAGCACAACTAGGGGATAGACTCGTCGCGGAAGTTCTGAGAGCACCAGAACTGGTGATGGTCCTACGGAAAGCAGCTAACAAGGTATCCGCATATTACAAAAGAAGATTTCTGGCGTGCAGAAGTCGCCCTGCGGCGGGCCAGAGACAACCAGATTGAGGACTATGAAAAAGTGAGGAGCCGAGTGTTTCGCGTGTGGCGACCTTCCGCGGTCATCGGCGAGCAGCCGCGAACAACCGTGCACCGCGAGGTGTGAATGCACGTAGAACTAATCTGCTGACTATAACTATGACTAATTACAACAAACTAATAAACAAATAATAAGAACAGAACCAAAAACGCAATTAAGTGCGAGTGAATTGCTGGACCCCAGCAATGAGTGAGGAACTTGTCCGCAATCCATGAGGAAAGACACTTAATAGTGATAGTGTTAGTGTGTATATGTGTGTGGTGGCGGGGAAAGGAATTAAATGTGCGACATAAACAAAAAGTGTGCATAATCAGACAAAACATATAGGCCGCTGTTGCGGAAATCGCAATCAACGGCCAATCGTTTTGAACCCACGTGTGAGTGAAGTGCGAGGATCCCAACAAGGATATATACACAAACTTTGTAGACGAACATCGAATCTACAGATGCGAATGTACCAGCTACCCATTCTTTCCTTTTATGGTTCATGAATGAAAAGAAGAATGGATGAGAAGGAAGAATACCAACCATAGAATCCAGTCAACCCTGCGATAAGATGGAAAACGAAACA
>JAGDQP010058535.1:0-12539 GCA_022664845.1 Lepisma saccharinum
ATTAATAATAATAATAAAAGTTAACGATATTGTTTACTTACAGTTTTTCAATGTGATGGCTGCTGTTTTTAAGCGGCCGTTAATCTTTTCATATATCTGGCTCTAAAAAGTGGAGATTTTCAGGCGCAGATCTGGTTCTATATCAAGTCTGTTTCTATACCTAGTTTTCATATGAACAAATGCAGAACATGTTGACTCGCACAAGTACTAAGTAGTCGGGAAAGGCATCAGATGTGAAACTGCTTTTTCTCGAAATACCGGAGACACATCGCAAATAACACGCTGTGGTATCTTGCCGCTATTATCATTTTTGCTACATGAAGAAGTAGTTCTACTGACGTGTTCTTTTAGTTTCATTGTTCGTTGATAACGTATGTTTTACTGGTACCTACTTAAGCCACCTATTCATTATTTGTACTGGCTGTCATAGGAGTCTGAAGTTAGCTGTTCTATTTCTTTTTAGTTCAAGCGTCGAGTGAAAATTCAACTTGAGGACAGATGGCCACATCAGACAATTAAAATTTGTTGTTTATTAACTTTATTTATTACAATACTTTGAGTTCCATTTTAATTTGGCTTTCGTGGGTAACTACTATCGTGTTTTCAAACTATTTTATAAAGGAAAATCTGTATGTAAATAGAGAAGTACATTTTCATTGGAACTATTGCGAATTCTCACATGCTTGTCGTGGACTCCAGGTTGGCAAACGCTGTATATTCTCTTCGATATATCCACGATGTTATCCAAGTTAATAATGACGGTCGTTTCGTTTCTGTTCAACAAGCAAGAACTCCAACCATTGAATTCACAGAACAGGCACTTTTCTCAAAATTCCACTCGGACTATCAGAGTTCAATTAACATACTTCCGTTCAAGGTTTGGATCCTATACGAACACGGATACCAGTATATTAAAAAATAATTAAGCAAGGCGTTTGATTTAAATATTTGGATGTTATAGAAAAGTTCGTCAACTGAATTGTTTAAGATTTTGATTAAAAGTTTATTTGACTACGTTCGGCAACTTTTACAATGGCAAATAAAACTGAATATTTTTCGATAAGATGTGATATCATCAGGTTGATAATGTGCATTTTAAGTTTAATATTTTCTGAAATAACGCTTTGTCAGTTTACTATAGAAATTTACTATTCCTCTACAGATTATACGTGAAATCAACACTACAGCGTTCAAACTCGTACCTATTATTCACAATTGGCAACAACGCATTTTGTGCTTCGCAAAAATGATGATTAAGTCCATGATGCAATGCACAAGTTCCAATAATTTACAAAGTGTCGTTGGACCAAAATAACAAAAGAAAAAATATATCAGATTGGCGACATTGTATCGATTTTAAGTTTTAAGTTGGCAACACTTCTCGAAAACGAAACACAATTCGACAAATGAAACTTTTTGTTTCTGTCTTTTTGGATTCATTAATCATTAATTCACCTGTGCAGTTGGTCGGTCGCCTTCTTCTGTATTTGTTATAAGCTCGACGTATTTTTTTTTTTTTTATTTCTACTGTTTCCGCTAAATTTTCTCCTAGCGAAGAAAAAGTAAAGTTTCTGGGTTTGATTCCATGGTAAACCCATATATCTTAATAGTAGCTCGCACACTAATTGTGCAGAGTAAAACGGAGTGAAGCAAAGCACAATTCAGTGGCGGATCTAGGATTCTCGTGAGGAGGGATGCAGGTGGAATAGACCAAGCACGTTGTGATATTTACACGCCAAGTTATTTTTTAAATATAAATTTATTATTTTTTCTATCATACTGCTAAGGAATATGACAGAGTTGTGTGAGAAAAATGAAGTATTTTCTGAGATAAAGTTTTGAAATAATGCTATAAACATAAAGTAGGAGGGGGCACTCACCCCCCGCCCCCTCTCTGGATCCGTCACTGGCACTATTACATATAAATCTCTCTGCTCGACTCCAACTTTCATTGTTTGGTGTGTACGTAGCCTAACTGCCTTCAATTATTATTAACTTTAAAAGAGGTCCGTGAAATCCTTTTCTATTGACGATAGACTGACCAAGAATACACGACATTAATTGAAACAACAAAAAATGAAGGAAAAGGCATGTAAATAATATCTGCAATTTAACAGTTAAATTTGCCTCATGTCTCCTTAAAGGAAAAAAAAATCCGTCTTATTTTCTGATTCGGTTGAAAATAAGATTCATAATGAAAACAAAAAGAAAGTAATATTATTACAGCGACCTAGTTTGACTTGACTTTGAAGGAAACCAATCACAATTTTCCCAAGCATTAAAGACAGCAGCTCAACGATAAAATAGGGGAAGACATTGACAATGTCATAAAAGTAAAGAATCAGGAAAAGTAGAGGACGAAGAATAAAAACAAAAGGAAGAAGTAAATAATGGATGAGAGGAATTTGCAAGAGTCAAAAGAAAACTGAAAAAAAAAAACTTGAAATCAAATAGAGGATGAGAACAGTAAAAGAAAAAAAAAGAAAATTTTGTGAAGGAGGAATATAGATAGGACTGGATAATGGAAAAACAAACAGAACACAGAGGACAGCAGATAGAATAAATAGAAGTGTAGAAAAAAAGGACATCAAAAAAGAAATGGAATAGGAAATTTGAATGGGAAATTGATTTCCAAATGAGACTATACTCGTCGTATCTGTCCGAGATGAAGCAATCAAAATGCAATTCATTTTGTTTTTCTGTTGTGAAACTGCTCTTAACGACGCATCTGCTGGTTTCGGTCTTGGTTTTTTTGTTTTTACTGTATTCCCTCCCCCCCTCTTTTCCTTCGCAAGGCATTAGAGAAAAATCATCATTACAGCTTCCGCTGTCATGGATCTGACAACTTCATACTGACCAATATAGTTTTTGTTCGATCTCTTGATAGAGTAGCTAGCAAAAAGGAACCTTAGAATCCCGCTTATCCCGTCCGTTCGTCTCTGTCAGTGTACAAACCATAAAATTCAGGAATCACAACTATAGAGACGTGGCTGAAATGTCGTTGGAAAGGTCTTGGCGTAGGGTGATCATTCGTTACCCGGCTTCTGGGGAGTTTCCCCCCGTATTAAGGCATTTATCCCAGCTATTTATCTCCCCGGTTCGAAGAATAAATAACCTTTGATAAATGTTATTGTTTCATTTAGAAAGATTCAATCGAAAACATCTGTTTGGCTACCAGATATACTCTTCTCAGAGATCCTAATTTTGTACTCTCTAGTTTTCGCTAAATTCTTGAAATGTACTGCTTTTGTTACTTTACTTTTCTAAAATCACACTCTGGGAATTTTCTGATTGACCTAAACCGCTTCTCCTTTCTAAACTCCAAATTGAAGGAGCATAAATCAGAAATATTAAGAACATTCTTTCATGTAATTGCGGGGTGGGGTGGGGTGGGGGAAGAAAAGGTAGCCAATTTGAATTTTATTTAAGGCCTTTAGGCATCTAAGGCTCAGGCCGGGATAGGGTATGGGGGAGAATTCGGGAAGGTATCGGTCAGGGCCTATGTTGAAGGTGCGATCACGGCATTTGCCTGGTGTGACTGAGGAAAAACCCTAGAAAAACCTCAGTCAGGATGGTCGGCTGCTGGGATCAAACCCACGACTTCCCGAATGCTACGCCAACGTTCTACCACAGAGCGCGGCGGTTCGGTGAACGGTAGGCAAATTCACTGTTGCAACAAGTAACATTTTACCCCATACACATATGAAAACTGATGCAAATAATATTAGAAATTGTCCAGATTCTCTCCGGGATCACCGGAAAAAAATATGGTCAGCTTATCTTAACGACACAAGCTCAAAGCCGCCGGAACCGTCTTAATTGGGTCAGTGTTGCCAACCAGTTTTTAAATTCATTTTTTTTTTCAAATTGCTTCCATTCCGTTCGACCGATCTTCACCAAAATTGGCATAAAAATTACTCAAGACAGTAGAAAAATACTGTGAGTGTTCCCGCCCCAAAGCACCTCAGTAGTCATTGTTGCCAACCTAATTTATAAAATTGAATGTCTGAGATGCTGTCAACTTGTCAAGAGACCCTTGGAGTCTTCGCGATTGTTGATCGAATCTCAGCGTTAACTTGTTGAGTTCTACTTATATATAATTCGCATACAGCTTCGCGGGTGAACGAAAGAGTACTCGAAACTAATCGGGTCGGCCAGGTAGCCGTGTGGTGTACGGCGGTAGGCCAGCGACTCGAAGGTATCGGGTTCGAGACCCAGAAGGGGCATGGGTGTGGATTTTAATGGCTTAAGGGCGAATCGTGACGGGCTGAGGTCCAAAGTTACTAGACTGGCCCATATAAAAAAAAATAAAGTTTACCAAAGTTTATTGAAAGTAATCGAAATATGAATGTGGTCAGTGATTCCGCCAGATCCCCCCGCCGCGCTGTGGGGGATGTTTACCCCCCTAAAGTCTCGACAACACCCCCAACTTTAATTTTTTGCTGTGAAAAATCGATAGAAACCGTAGGAAACTTCACTTACACCCTCCCAATTTTGACTTTACACCCCACCCACCCCAAACTGAAAATCCTGGCGCTTGTCACGTACAGATTCTGATAACGGATAATGCCGAAAGGTTTGATGAGTGCATAGTTTTTTTCTTCACTAGTCTACTAAACGGCATCACAAGATGTCAGCACATCTTCAAATTCTAGTTGTTAAAAAAAAAAGAAAAAAAGAGGAATATATTCAATATAAACTCTAATGTGAATTTTGAACTGTCCAAATATACATAATAAGTGTTAAATGATTAATTATATTAATGTGTCGAGGACCGCTGAGATAGTTTCACGGAACGATACCGGCAAAAGAACATCCTTCAACGCCTGCACGGTAAAGATCCAATCTACACAGAATAACGCCACTTGGCAAACTGCTGAGGATACTGTACACTCACGACATCTAGCGGCATTATCCATAACTCAATGCCGCACTTAGGGCAGGGCAGGCGGCCCCATGCCCCAGACCTGGCGCCTCTGGGGGGCCCTTCACTTTCAGGAATCCGCCATAACATAAGCGGTAAATAATGTTAATTATCAACTTGTCTACTAAGAAAGGCCCCCCGAAACACCTCTTTCCAGGGCACCGCATATACTAGAGGCGATACTGCCGTAACTGAACTTTGCATGCGCTCTGTGTTCAAATTCCAATTACTTGTGGGGTACCTTCTGTGTTTGTCATACAAATAATCCGAAAACTACAACTCGCTAGGACAGTTTACATAATCTTGGCGTCAAATATATAAGAATGTCGCCAAAGACATTGATCACAGGCAGACAAAGCCGTCCTGCGTCACATATGGTCAAATGGGTTAGAGGCAGTCAATACAGGCTTACACTAAACGATTTCTGAATTGACACCCTGAAGGGACTTTTTATTTAATGGTATATGAAGTACAATTTCTTCTACTTCATAGATGGCACGCTATTGTCAAATATATTTTGAATTAGCTATCTGTTCACGTAAAATTAGAAAAGTGTATCCATTAAGGAGAAATCACAGTGAAAACAAATTTATTGTAGGTATTTCACTGAGGTTTGATGTTTGTAAATGTCCCTGTGCTGGGTACGGAAATCCAGTACTCTTAAGGTAATTTTAGTAGTTCTTCCTTTGAAGATTGCTGCTGAATACTCATTTAAGTGTAGATCAAAAAACTCTCACCCACTCATCCACTACAAACTTTAATCGAAACTATTCTCTATGGTGTAATATGGAGTAAATTTACAAGATAGCTAATAGTATTGGGCCAATTTATGTTTATAAATTAGGCCGTTAGATTTTATCTTACGTTTCAACTGTGCAGGTAAAATTGTGCTAAACCACGTTTGCAATGATTGTGTCCACACCACACCAACCTATCATCCATCTTTCACCTTTTTCTTGTGGAACCCCGCAATAGAAGGCAGCGTGCGTTACAAAATAGTTAAAAAATAATTGTATTAGTAAAAAGGTAGTGCAGGAAATGGTTGCTTAAAATCTTCTCTCTTTTTACTTCACATCCCATAGATTTTTTAAATTTATTTATAGCTTTTAGGCATCTTTGGCTCAGACCAGGAGAGAGTATGGAAAAGGAAGTAGTCAGCCAGGGCCTAAGTTGAAGATACCATCCCGGCATTTGCCTGGTAGGATTGAGGAAAGGAAAATGAAAGACTCAATCAGGATGGTCGACCTCTGGTGTCAAACGCACGAAGCTATGCAACTCGGTCTTCCAGTCACAGAAAACACGTAATATATAGAGAGGAAATATTTGCAAAAGTTGTAGTGAGGGGGTGGCGGGAATGAGAAAGAAAATGAGGAGGAGATATAAAGCTGAAACTTACATACGTTTTTCCTTGCTCCCTCCATTATGCTGTACGTTAAATCTTGTATGTACTTGAATCCTAACGTTTTACTGAAATAGATTTAATAATAAATATATAAAAATCAATTTTAAACATATTTCATCCCCGGCAATACTATTCCTCGACCAGAGCCTAGAATATAGTAGTGCACAGGGGGAGGGGGGGAATTGCACATATTCCCTCGTCAAATACTAACAAGGAAAGTGTCTCCGGTGGGACACGGAAATCAACATGAAACTTCCACAGAGCATTAAGGATGTGTTCAAATGAACACTCCTGTACCACACTACCTTTCGGAACTTAGCAGAACACGAGTTAAATAGGACTTGGAAGCTTTCGAAATTTTGTTCCAGGCGCCTGAAGAGTAGGCAACACTTCATACATATGTATTGAAGTCATGCATTTCGCATTCACTATTATAAATTGCGCTGAAGATAATTTGAATGTTAGATTAAAGTTATTGATGAAGTTGACGTGTTAATTAATTACTCTGATCCCTGCCAAATGCGAATACTATATAAATACAGGGTGACCCAAACGAAACTTCCCATCCCGTTCATTTCGTAACCAATTGATTTCCAGGAGGAACCCCGACACACTCTCCTTTTAATTTAAGGGGGAAAGTGCCATCGTGGTCAAGCATTGTACGCTGTCCCATTTTATTGTGGTCTAGTGGCAAAAAGTGATATTTTTTTCCCTTAAATGACAACATGGCTGAAGTAAACACATCATGTCAATGGTCTTTAGGTTCTATTTACAAAAACATGTGATCATTTACTAGTTTCTTTGAAAGCTTTGCGGGAAATTACGTTCTCAACTCTCAAATATTATAAAGTGAAACTAGACAGATAAAGTAATATTTTATACTAGTTAACGTTATTATCGCTTCAACTGGCATCATTATGATAAAAGAACTTCTGAAAATATCACTAGGATAAATTTAAACGTGCTATCTCGTGTTTTTTGATCCAATAGAACTCAACTTCTGTGATTAATACGTTAAGGACGGGAATTTCAGATCAGTATTGCGCTTTGGGAAGAAGAAGCACGTGGGTTCGAACCCCGCTGCCAAAAATGGCGCCCG
This sequence comes from Lepisma saccharinum, assembly GCA_022664845.1. Classification (NCBI taxonomy): domain Eukaryota; kingdom Metazoa; phylum Arthropoda; class Insecta; order Zygentoma; family Lepismatidae; genus Lepisma; species Lepisma saccharinum. Next base: position 7,426 of record JAGDQP010058535.1, read on the forward strand.
AAAGTTTCCAGAATTTCTATCAATTTCACGAATCGAATGTTGAGTTGGTACCATAACTAAAGCCGTGCCCGCTTTCACTTAGGAAGAGGTGTTTGGAAGCGAGGTTCCTCTTATATTCAATATAGATAACAGACACCATACGTGTTTATTGTTACGATTTTTCTTAAAGCGTCTTGGTTGCAACATATTTTATGAGTTATTAACAATAAATACTATTTTAATGAAATATTCCTCTGATATAAGATATAATCACATTCTAATTTCTCAAACCATTAGAATAACTGCTTTCCAATGTTACCTGACCTATCCCTAGATCAGTGGTTTACAACAGGTGTGCCGCGGCACATTACTGAGACTTTGTGATTTTGCTGCTAAGAGTAATTCAAATAATTTCACTCGATATTTATTTTAAAGAAAGGAACAAGAAAACAGTATTCATGAGCTTTAACATTTATTTTAGAAAGGAAATTAGCGACCAAGAAAAAAAAATAGTTACCACGTCTCCAGCATTGTTGCTAACTTGTACGTTAGTGTGCGGTGGAAGCACAGTACAAAGTATAGTGTGCCGCGAACAAAAAGAGGTTGAGAACCACTTGTGTAAATTAACCGTAGGAGAAAATTTGGCAGAACAGACAAGTCGGTCAGAATGGAGAGATGTAGGCTGCAACCCAGGTCGGACTGATGATGCCATCAAGCGGGTGGGAGTGGAACTACTTACTGGTTGCATCACAAATGTAGTTTTTTCAGCAGCAATAGTGATTTCATAGATAGTGTGCCTACACAGTAAGTAATAGCTGTGTTAATTCAACACAATGCGGTGTCCCAGCGTGACTACCACTTTTAGTGTGTTAAATCAACACAACACACGGTGTTGATTTTGGTGCTAGGATAAAAAGTTACGCCTGCAGCGAGATTTGAACATGGGTTGCTCAGTTAGAAGTCGAGCGTCTTACCGACTTGGCTAAATTATCAGACAGGGAAAGCACTAGATGCAAACGATATTTATTGAATAACATTTGAATTAAACGACTACACAATAGATTTAAACAGCGTAGGGGATCAAATATATGTTGCTAAGCCCTCGAAACAAACTAAGTTACTTCCACGACTTATGCCATGCTTAATCACTTTCTATTTGTCAAATGAGAACCAGAATTCCCATTCATTGAGAATATTCCATTCGTATGAAACGAAGTAAGATGGCGACAGCCAAACACTTCAGCGGCATTACTGCTTTTTTTATCGTAACATGTCAAATGCTGCGCTTGCTTTCATAGAAATAGAATATATTCTCAATGAATGGGAATTCTGATCCCTAACTGACAAATGGAAAAGGGATTAAATCATATGAGTGTAACATTTTTGTGTTCGGGGTTCAGCAACATTTCTTTTATCCTCTATACTGTTTGAATCCAGTACTTTTTTTTCTGTCTGTCAATTTAGCTCAGACGCACAGTAGGCTGAAATCCTCAAAAGCTGGTCAAAAATCAAAAATTAAATTTTCGATTTGTTAATTTTTAGGTCTTAGGTCGAATACTAGAGTGTTTAGAGTATCGAATTCCGTTGAAACATCTGTCCCTTTGTTATACCTGCGGAAGAGGCAGTCATTTGAAAAGTGCCGTTAGACCGGTTCGGGTGTAGTTAATGTGAACATGAAAAGGTATATTTTCTAAATATTGTTAATTTTGCAACCTTTTTCATAGATTTTGAAAATGGAAGAAATAGATGAAGGTACCTAGATTTATAGTTGAACTAGTTAAAGCTGAGAAAAAAGTTGAAATTATCAGAAATTATCGTTGAATTTAACCAAAATAATAATAATAATAATAATTAAAAACAAAATTTTTGACAAGAAGAATTCCCCAGAATTCCGTCAACGTATTGATTTTACGACACACTCCATACTATAATCTAGTGGAATTCACAAAAAACAGCTGCCCGTAGGTGCCCTTGCAGGATTTATGCACGTGTTTTCCAATAGATGTCTAGAATTTCAAAAAAGGATAATTATGACTCATTTCAAATGAAAAATAATTAATGTAAATAAATAAAGGCCATACAAAGTTATTTAAAACCGTGATTTGACGCACTGGGTAACAGTTACCCCAAGTCTTTATACCTTTTAACAAGTAAAAAATACCCTTTGGTCAATTGGTTCAAATCCGGAAATTATACATAGGAATTTGCCCGTCATATTGGATCCGCCATTTTGAATGTTTTAATTTTGACTTCATAATCATTATCAGCGACTTCGAAAATATAACGAAACTAATTTTCAGCCTATTTGGAGAATTTAGAAAAAAAATGCCCGCCGTATTGAATCCGCCTTTTTGAATCTTGACTTCATAACCGTTCTCAGCGACCTCGAAAACCTACGTGTACATAATATCATGCAAATTGAACAATGTTTTTCATATTTTGACCAGCTTTTGGGGATTTCAGCCCACTCTGAGACGGTAAGATACTGACTGGACTTCTAACTCAACAACCCATGTTCAAATCTTGCTGCAGTTGTAACTTTTTTTCCCCAGTATCAAAATCAACACCGTGTGTTGTGTTGAATTAACACAAAAAGTTACAATCGCGCTGGGACACCACATTGTGTTGAATTTACACAGCTATTTATTTTTACTGTGTACGAGTAAATCAGGTTTAATTTTTTTTAAAGGATTTTTCTATGCTTCGATTTGTTTTTACATCACGTTTGTTTCTTGTTTGTGGATAGGATAAACCTGAACTACAAATTTCAATTACGTCATCGTATTTAACAGTTATTTAGGTGTGATATCGTAGTAGTTCATTTCACATTAAGCAAATTGCTGAGCGTAGCCATCTTGAAATCTTAAAACTTAGGCAGTCGGACAAAATGGGAAGGCAAACTAAACTGTTGGACAAAATGGGGCTCGCTATTTCTATTGAGATTCTAAGTAGGTATTTTCTAAAAGAAATGAAAATGTTTTCGTATAACAGTTAAAGGAGGCATTCATTTGGACATGTTCACAACTGTATCGCAATTTTTGTACAACTTATGAGAGCAGAAAGGATTTTCAAAAATCGAGTGAACGAAATGTCTTGTGGATGAAAAATCCGTTGGACCAAAAGTCGATTGGACGAAATGTCGTGTGGACAAAATTTCGTTGGACGAAATGTGGTATCACCATTGAAATCTTATCTTCCTATATAATTATCACTGTTCTGATAACTTCTGCACTCATAAACGAGATTATATGTTTATGTTAGTGACTTTCCATGTGTGATGAATTGATTTAGAGCACCCCATTTTATTATACCGATTAGTCAAAACGGTGGTTACCCGAATGCAACTTGTGCGAAAAACGAAAACAGCAATAAAACATTGAACTTTTTTAACGCCTGCGTAGTAGAAGGATTAAAGTTTAATTGGAGCAAAGAGACGTTTAGGTTAATTACTTATTATACACACTACTGTGAAGTAAATTTACCAGTCTCCATGCTGTCTATCTTTCTCCAAGTGAAACCTGATATCACAACACGAGTCCTCTTTTAGACAATTAATAGTTTGCGGAGTAATACTTGTTCTGTAGTTTTATCTCTGACAATCACGGATTCACATTGAAGAAATATCATCTCACTGGAAATCTAAAAATGTATCATTTCGGATTTCTCTACGTATTTCGGGATCCAAAACTGGGCCAACACCCTCTCATATACTCAGATATACTCAAACTAATTCACTGCGCTCGCTGCCTTGCTGTCTCGCTTTCACAACTATAAACCTGCTGTGAATCAAACGTTAACTAGATGTTTCTCAGCGGGATTGCGGGTTTATAACAATTTTCAGGTTTCTCTTGCTCATCTCTCTTTCACTCTCTCTCTCTCTCTCTCTCTCTCTCTCTCTCTCTCTCTCTGTCTCTCTGTCTGTCTCTTCTGACGAATAGACCGAATTTGTACCCATCTCAGTAGTTCATGTAGGAGTGGTGAGGATAATAAAATAGAGAAAAACGTAGTAGACAGTGGAAGAAGCACGAAAAAGAAAGCAGTTACACAAAAGGGGACAAAATAGAAAACAGAAAGGGATGGCGAGTGAGCGAGGGAAAAATAGAGAGAGAGAGACAAACAAACAGACCGACTGTTTGGCAGACAGACAGACAAGCAGACATATAGATAGAAAGAAAGAAACGAATAGACAGACAGACATATAAATAGATGAGTAGATAGAAAGGAAGCAAGAATAATAAAAAGATAGAAGGAAAGATAGATAAAGAAAGAATGATTTATACATAGATAGAAAGTAAAACGGTTTCACAGTGATACTACACTGTAAAAGTACACTTCTTTGACATTTTAAGATCATTTTTAGCCCACGTCAGTCAGATATGTCAACTTTTAATCACTTTTCATATAACTTTTCGCGTCCGATCACTAGATTTGAATATTTTCTTAAACATAACCTTTGTATGTTTATTTAAGCGCATGCATATTAATAACCAGCTTTGTAACCTTGGAATGAAGTAACAAAATTTGGCGGGAGAGGGTATAGAATCTTAGTCGTCTCGATGATAACCTCTTTATTTAACTAACTGGTACTGCAAAATATAATAAGCAAATTCGTCACTTTACTTACTATATATTGAAGAAATTTGATGCGAACCTTTAGCAAGCTGGAATTTATTAGGACACAAAAAGCGTACACTAAGTGTTTAGAAAATGATTCTAAAAAAAGTGCGAAGTAAGCCTGAGCTATAACCATTCCACGCTTTTATTTTCAGTTAAGTAGCTATAAGTTAAAACTACCTTAAAATATTTTCTACTTTTCGTGAATTTTTCATAAAAACCTGGTTTTATTTTAACTTTTCTAGTATTTAACAATCTGAAGTAGGGTCGTCCAATTTCCGAATTTCGATTCCGAACATCGATATCGTTCACAAATCGAGAAGCAAACGATATAATGAAAATTGAATTTCGAATAGAAAATCGTTGGAAATTGAATATCATTGATATCGAGAAATCGTTGGTAAGTCGAATTTCATATTGAAAAAATATTGACATTCGTATACTTTTCACATAAAAAAATCTAAAAATCGCATATCCATCGAATCGAAAAATCATTCTATATCTACATTCAGTATAACGAT
>JAGDQP010058536.1:0-12539 GCA_022664845.1 Lepisma saccharinum
AAGGAGATGGAGTTGGCCGCAGCGACCGGAAAATTGGTGTTCAATTTAACATGGATTCTCACACATTTTTAGGCAAATCATGGTTTCATTCCGTTCTTTCGCAAAAAATTACTGAATAGTGCCATCAATATGATGCATTTCATTTTGAAGGTACAAGTTGAACTCTGTACGTGGTATTCTCTTCTTGTAAATACGGAAAATTATAATCCAAATTCCCATAAGAAAATTATCAAAATTAGAGGAAAACGTTTACCGTTTTATTACATTTAGGAAAAGAGCTAAAAGCTTCGTAATTTTTTTTAGAATGGAGTACTATCTTTATATTTTTGCGCTACTTTGCTATTTTTCGCTGTTTCCAAAGACATTCATTACACAAACGATGAGAAATTATATTCTTCATAATTGAATCGACATAAATTAGAGATTTTGTTTTTTCTCGTATTCACGTAGTTATCCACTTACCTACCAGATGGCACTATGGTCATTCCTCATCGCACTTTCCTTCACAGCGGGAGCCGGCTCTTTTGAAAACATACTTTAAACTTAACAGAAGCGGGGAGGGAGGAAATCATCGTAAACAAGGGGAACTTCAAATACGAGGAATGGCAAAATTTAGGACCTCTTTGAAACTGCTGACGGTGGTAACGCAAGCGAAGAGTTGCTTCGTCCATTACATAGTTTGTATCAATGCTACAATTCATTATTATCCTGGGCGAGGCTTCATCCAGTAGTGGATCGAATATGGTTGCGATTTTATACATACACTGTATATAACAATTATACACGCAAAAATTCCACATAATTTACCTGGTATTGCAGTGGCGCCATATTGCAATAATAAAATATGAGCTAGTAGCCGATATGCCCGCTCGCTGGTGCGGGGTGAGTAAAATATGTTGGCAACACTAATAGTCGTACTACTACTACTGCTAAAGCTAAAACTAATACTACAAAAACTGTTACTACAACTACTAATGTTACTGCAATTACATTTACAACTTTAATTATTAACATCACATAATCTGTTTTAAAACATTAAATCTAAATCATTTTAATTTACAACACAAAATTAAATTTAAAAATCTAAACATATTTATTTATTTCTGATTGTTGTTTTAACTTAAAATGGAAACTTAAAAAGTGTATTTCCCATACAGCACAGGTACATTCTAGAAATATACTACAAATATCCCCGTGGGGATATTGGAATATCCCAAGGAAATTCTACGATATTCTTGGTATATGCGTAGAACATTCAACGAATATCTGAATGTCTGGAATGAGCGCATATCCTAAGAATATCCCAAGTATATTCTATCAGTACAAGAGCCCCTTCGCAGTAAAGGGAAGAGTGATGCAAGAATTCTACTCACTAAAAAAGAAGAGATACCCATTTTGCGAGTGACTTTCTTTGTGTCACTATGGCGGAATTTTTTCCTTTGTAATAAAATTAAGAGACCTAGTATCATCCCTTCCGTCATAGCGACACAAAGAAAGTCACTCGCAAAATTGTTATTACTTCTTTCGTGAGTAGAATTATTACGTCACTCTTCCCTTTACCCCGAAGGGGTTCTTGTACTGATATCACTTACTTTGTAAGGCTGCATATATTTTTTTAAAAAAGTGCATAGTCTTTATACAAAAGGTCGATTTTGGACCATGACAGGCTCCGTATCTCGAAAACGGTAACTCCTATCAAAAAATAAGCATCAATTTGCCTCTACGAAGCCCACAACTGACCCCCAAAATCCCCTGATATCAACCAGTTTTTGCTAAAGCAGACAGACAGCCAGAATGACAGAGGCCCTTTTCTATCATTTGTGAAAATTCTGTGATTGGGATTTTAAAAAAGTCATAGTTTTTGAACCCCTTCACCTATTTTGACGTGTGATACACCGTTTGAAATGTATTGAAGTGCAGATTACGATTCCGGAATGTTGCCCGCCTATATGGTCTGGGATCAGTGCTATCACCAGAAATGTAAAATTCTGATTTTTTTTTTCGAACCAACCTAGGGGGTCCCAGGGAGGTCCTACCGACTGATTTTTTTCTTCTATGTCTTAGAATGGCACAGCGCTTTCCAGTGCAAGTTCAAGCATCAAAATCGGACTTATAGTTCGCTAGATCCGAAATTAGCTGTATATATGTGAGTGCCGCTGACTCCTTTCTTAGCGTCATTCGTAGAACTACCGTTCTTCGTGACGAATATGTCGAGGACAATTATTCTTTGAGGATATTCCTGGAGCGGATAAATCTAGATCTGAAATGTGATATCAGGAATTTAAGATTTTGAGCAGACCGTACGTATATTGTGGCATATGCAGTATTCGATTTGTAGCGGGGGATGGTTGGGATTTCCCCCTCTCTGCAAAAATCATCCCTGGCTCTGTTTACAGATATATATACCTTTGGCCTGGAATTTTGCACGATCCCAAACTATCGTAAAATACATATCTCACTCACTGTTCCCCCTATCTGCAAACTGTACAAATCGAACACTGGCTATGTGCGTTATTTCATTGTTATAAACAATGAAATTATTGCTTTTATTAATTAGATGACCTAAAATACCTCTTTGTACTTCGCTTAGACCCATGGAACACAATGCAAAATTTGGAGGAAATCAATGCGTGCAGTAGTTTTGTATCATTTTCAAACACACAGATATTAGATTTTACATCATATACTGCAAATTAACACTTTCTATATATGAATACTGGCGTATTAGACACTATTTTTGCATTACACTTCTTTCTTCACTTATATATGCAATTATCTTAACTGCACAGTAATTTCTGACAATCTAGTTACTGATGCTAAGGGAGCAATTTTCCGCGCTATTACATTAGTGACTCCTTTTTCCACATGTTCCATCCAGACACGTATCTAGAAGTTAGTTTTGGAAGCGGTTCACGGACTTTTATATTAAATATATACGAGTAATATATATATATATATATATATATATATATATATATAATTACGCCTAAAGTTATACTAATTCTGTATAAAACTCTATTTCCAGAATGATAATCCACCCATTCACAGAGTCTGATCAGTGCAAGCGTGGTTAGAGGAGCACGACGTCGAAGTACATCATCTGGGTAGCTCAATCTCCAAACCTATCGAACAATTCTCGCCAGTTTTAGAGTAACGAGTGTGAGCAAGATTCCCATCTTCTGTATCCTTGTAGCAATTGGTGGACGTTCTGCTGCAAGAATGGTACCAGATTCCCAGGGATGTAATGGAGTGTATACGCGGGCAAGCACGTATCTAGAAATTGGTTATGGGAGGGGTCCACGGGCTTCCGGAGAAATCCAAGGTGTGTCTGGGCTAGAAATGTATTTTAAATATATATAATTATGCCTAAAATTAAACTAATTCTGCATAAATCTATGAGTTTTGGTAAGGGAGGGTCTGGACTTCCCTAAATACGTCACTAGTACGCGGGCATATGACGTATACCCACCTCATTGTTTTAGGAATCACCATGTAGGTGTGTACCCATCTAAACTTTATGAAATACGCAGGTATATGGTATAGTAAGTGAAGGGTTTCGTTACAACGAGACCCAGAATATTCGTCTGGGGACTGTTCAGGTTTTATATAAATGCACTCCGTGGAGAATAGAAGCTGTGCTAAGTGGAAACGGTGCCCCAACATATGATTAATAATGGCAGAGTATGAATTTCAGAGGTGTTTGTATGTTTTGTCGAATACTTGTGAATAAAGAAAAAAAGTATAGTCAGACACCTAAAAGGATGAACACAATGAAACGCCATTTTCTATTAACTAATTTAAACTACTTCATCGAAATTACGTTGCAAAGTTCCTTCAAACAATCCATTTATTGTCCAAATAATCAGTCATGACGGGGAAAAGTGTTACGTAAATGAATGACACGGGAATTTCTTTAAGATAACTGAAATATAGTCACTTACCCAAGAAAGTAGCTAAGCTTTTGCCCCATGGCTACGTTTTTATCTTGATGTGCACCCACTAAATATACGAACACTTATTTAATGTATGAAACAAATAAACACATGTTACTTCCTTGTACCTTCCTGAAGAAGGCGACGCTTCTTTTAATTCTATTGAGAATGAAGTGGTCTATTTCACAAAAAGCCAACGCCAAGGAGGGCATATGCCCCCTCTTGTCTATACGAGCCGGCGCCCATGGTTGAAGGTACCATCGCAGCACTTTTCTGATATGACAGGAAAAACATCAGTTAGGTCAGGATAGTCGGCCACTGGTATCGAACCCAGGACCAATCGAATGTGAAGCCGAGAGAGAGAGAACCTGGTGGTAATATTTTAAAAAGAAAATAAGGAAACAGATTCCGCTAACAAAAGAATCATATTGTCAATGCATTTCAGATCTTTGCTTAGGTTTTCTGCTTTTGAATTGCAAGTGTTTTTCGAATTTTCTTGTTGGTGACCTCTGTGCAGTTAGATATTTGAGTGAATAGTGACACGGGGCAGGAGGGTGACGTCATATTGGTCTCTCTTATTTTTGCTTTTCTTTCTTTCTTCAGTTCTGTTCCTCTTCTAGCCAAAAGAACTGAATTTCACTTTTCTATCCCATTTACAGCCGTAACAATATCCCCTACTGCGCAAGCCAACTTTGACCACAGGCAGGAGAAGTCGAAGGAACAGGAGAGGTGTCATTGGTTTTGAGGGGATTTCAGCAACAACTCCATCTGTTGCCAAAAGGAAGAGACACTTCGAACTCTGAGGAGGAATCAAGGTCATCTGACTGCATACACGATCTTCGACAAAATATGGCAGCACTACCTCCGTATATGTCTACTGTATTTTTATCGTTGCACTAAAGTTCAATGATGCTCCTACAAATTCACGCCTAGAGAGTTCAAACTTTCAGGGAAGATACTTCATAACCATTTCAAGAGTTCGATCAATGTCGATTTTTTATTTTCGTTTTTGCTTTATTGTTGAAAGAGCTTCATTTTTATAGGTTTTGATATTCAGCAATAATCAAGCGATTTCAACAATGAACAAAAATGAAAAGAAAAAATCGGCATTGATCGAACTCTTTGAATTGGTTATGAACTTTCTTCCCTGAAAGTTTGAACTCTCTAGGCTTGAATTTGTAGGAGCAGCATTGAAATTTTGTGCAACGATAAAATTACATTAGACATATACCGAAGTAGTGCTGCCATCTTTTGTTGGAGATCATTGCTTTACATTAACCTTAATGCGCACTTATTACATCTTTTATTCCTCGAAAACCGTTGACTTTAGAGGAAATTTTCTGAAAAATTAATTTCAGTGTAAGGCTTAGATCGCGAAATTTCATTAAAATCGGAGGTGTTCGGATTGAAAACTTTGGTTCCAGGTGTTGATTTGGAGTGGCAGATTTGATAAAAATCTTGGAACGTAAGATTTGTCTAATTGAATGTTTTAAGAACATAGTATTCCGAATTTGTGCAGTTTTACCTAACGTCTTATAGTGCAACAAGCTTGCGATTTCTTCATGACAATGTAATTCTTGAATGCACTTACCCCAAAGAAATACGTATAAAAAGGCGTTTAAGTGTCCTATATAGGGTATTGAAATACGCAAAAACAGACCTCAAAACAAACATTAATCAAGTTCTGTTAATAATACCTCTATCACGAAATAATATGCATTTAACCTAACACCTGGGCTCTACTATGACCTTCTCAACCAGACTATTACCCCCAACACCAGTGGCTGGAAAAAAACAACTGATTATAGCATGAAGTTCATCCCAGATGTTCAGATTATAGGAACATATCGTTGGGTCGCTGGTAAAAGTACTCAAGTCCATTTTCGCGAATTGGAATTACATGCCTGAAGTACCGTACTTAAAAAAGACTTCATAGATTAAAATAACAGATTTGCGATTCATTTGACAATTTCTGTGGTTTATCACAACGATTCCAGACCTTTATGTATTTCATATCTCAGAAATTCTGTGGATGTGACTTGGGTTCTTTTACCAGCAATCCCACGATATGCGTGATGAACGGAATACCGTCCCGCGTTATTCACATGCTGGACGAGATATGGCACTGAACATGCAACTGGTGTGTTTAATGTCTCTCTGCAGCTATTTAGTGTAGGATCAAAGTATGTTGACAAAACTTATAACTGTTATCTCACCTATAGACCTGTTTCTCTTTTCTACTTTCAGTGCACTTCACGACAGTCTCTCAGGTACTTAGCTCACTTCATTCTAGAATCTTATTCGTACATCTTAAGAAGTTCCTTTACACCTGTACATCATCTCAGCAAAAGCTGGACTAGCCGAATAAGCGATCGCCTGTGAAAACAAAATAATATTAAGTTTTGGTACAGTAATTCAGAATCTCAAACTTGGAAGGCGAAATGGAAAAACAAATAATATTCCGAACTACCAGAAAAACTAATATTAACTCTGGATTACAAAATCTCTTTTGTTTGAACAGGCTTACAAAACATTCGTAAATTTTACAACTCAAATTTATTTCTCTTGATATTAGGGTCTATATTATTATTTCTTGAATCTGAAAATGTGTTTGTTTATAGAATTTTATTGACAACAAGATTATGTGGAATACTTTACTGAATAAATACATATAGAAATTTATGTATATAACTTCCTATCAGTATACCTGAATTACAAATATGACGTCATGAGGAATAAATTATACATATGTGAGGAAATTGTTTTATTGATGTTACGACTATACAACTTAAAAGAATAAGAGCAAAGCAACTAACAGATGTAACATTGTGCATATTAACTTAAAAAAAAAGTTATTAGGTGGATAGGTGATAAATGTCATTAAGACATTATTTTGTAACATCAGTAAGCGGTTTTAGACTGTAAACAATGTAAAAATTGTTTCATAATACTGTACTGTCATAATAAAAGTATTATCAAAGAATTTTTTACACTGTTTACAGTCTAAAATTGCTTACTGACGTTACAAATTACAAAAGACCACCAAAGTAAACTTCCAAGCGGTCGCTCAAAAAATAACGTAGTTACAAAACCTTTGTAAAAAAATTACGAATAGGCGTTCAAAATCAGAACAACACAACGCGACAGACACGAGTTAAAAAAGTACTGAGGAAGAGGGCGCCCGCGCTGGAGCAATTCGGTTGATACTACAATATTGGTCATGCTGTTTCGTAAAATTTACGACGGTGTTGTGATGCAGGGTTAAACTATAATGAAAAATTAGAAATTATGACTTTGAATTGCGTTATTATAGGTATAACCTATCACCACTGTACACTCAAATCAGACACATACCTAGAAGTTGCTTTTAAAGAGTTTCAAGGTTTGCCTGGGTGCAAAGTTACGTAAAATGCATGTCATTTCCCCAAAAATGGTAATAATTTTACAGAAAAAAAAAACCTGAATTTCGCCCCCCCCCCCCTCCTCCTCTGCGTACGTCCCTGACTCAGATTCATAGAAAATTTTGGAGTCTGGAATCTCTACAATCGGCATTATTGCTTTTAGCCGACAGTCCTCTTGGGAGATACCTTTCGGGAAAAAAAAATGGTAAACCTAATTTTTATAATGGGCCAGTCTGGTAACTTAGGACTTCGGCGCGTCAAGATTCGCCCTTTAGCTGTTAAAATCCACACCCATGCCGGGACACGAACCCGGGATTTTCGAGCCGATTGCCTACCGCCGCAGACCGCTAGGCCTGCACGGAAGTAAAAGAATCCGTTCGCTAGAGCTCCAAGGCAAAGCAATGAAAAGTTAAATTTTACATTGCAGCATGAAATAATGCTGGACGCCCACTTAAGGTGCAGTTTCGTTTAGGCGATGGTCGTATGCAATGACTGCATTCAGTGAATGCTTACGACGGAAGCATGTAGTGGGGTAGTTTCGTTTGTACATTTAACGCGTGCTCGACGCCGTAGTGTAACTATACAATCATATGATTTACTTCTCGCGCATTACTAGTTTTAAGATCTTTCTGTAAACAACATTTTTACAGTTTCAGAATTTTAGACATGATTACAAACAACTATAATAATAATATAATCAGCATTTTAAATTAAACTCATATTTCATTCAATATCAAACAATGGTGCTACTTCAAGCTGCTGTAGTACTCTGCTGGCATCTATTGAGCTCCAAACTTACTACATCTGTGCATACATTCTCTTTCTTTCGGGGTTTACCAACAATTTCTTAGCATTTTCGTCCAATTCTTGACGCAGCTTTCAATCCTCATCTCTGCTGAAGTTCATATTTGGCACAAAATACTCAAGATTATACGAAAACACGAATGTAAACTGCTCACAATACCATGCAACACATGCGACTGCTGCAACTTGACTGCTCCCCGAAGGAGTCGTTGCAACAGTTGCTAGCGACACCATGCGTTAAACGCACAAACCAAACCGCCTTCACTGATTTCCCCTTCAACATGTCAATGCAGTGACGCGGGCGGCAGTTGCTTGCGATCATTGCATGCAATCATCGCACAAACGAAACCACACCTTTACACCATCTTTACTCACTGCACTTCTCATGTAAATTTAACATTATTCTGGGAGGACATAAAGTAAAATTAACCCCGAACTGCAATTAGGAAACTGCTTCTACAGTGCCAACACATATTCACCAATGTCGAGACAGTTAGTTTACTTCATATAGGCCTAAGCCATTAATAACTAACGTTGCACTAGAACATGTCCAGAACATAAAACAAGCACAATCCGATAGCTTAGATTGTGATACGCATAATACATTGAAGTCGAATGGCACCTTTGTGTGTTATTCAAAATTTTATATAGAAGAAATGGGATAACGTTTACTTTATGGCCTGCAGCGTTCACCAGCTAATGCACAACATGTACGCTCTATACAACTTATTCCCTTGTAAATAATTATCACAGACACTTCTGTAATTACATAGCGACAACCAGCAATCCAGAAAGTGTTACGGAAAATTTGTGTCGTTATCATTTCGTTAAAATATCCACTCGAGTTGATCAACATATAATAAACATCGCAGCATGTGGAAGAAAACTTATGGAGACACTTGGTGTTATAAATGACACACATCTTGCCACAAAACACACGTCGAGGGATCAAAGAGTTATCTTTTTTCTTTTCATCATACGCCATGTATATGGCGTTTAAGTCCCTGGTGCATGTCGCTCTTTCACTCTTATTTCCCACTTCTATGACCCGAAACTTTTTCCTATTTTGCATTTCAACACTTCTACATACGACGGAAATATTACATATCTGCTGTAAATTTTACTATTTCTGCGGACCATAAAGTAAACTGAACTTAAGAAACGTAATGTTCGTAAAATGTTGAGTGGTATTTAGATCGTGAAAACCAACAGAGATTGAGTTATGGAAGTCTAGTGTAATAAGAGAAATCAGTGAAATGCTTGTTACTGTATTTTTACGAAAAGAAGGCGTGTCAACAGTAATGGTTGCGCACTCCCACGGTCCTTAAGGCGGGAAAAGTGAATGCAAATGACGTCGTGAATAGAGGTGAGGAAACTCTTTGGAAACTTTCCCGGACGAGCACCAAATTCAGTACCTTGTTCAGATCTGATTTCGAAGGAACACGGGCGTTACGACCAAATATAAGTTAACCTGACCTAACCTGCACTGTTTTAAATAATCGGGGAGTATGGTAACAGCACCAATTTCTGGCCACGCAACAAAATTCCGACTTTGATGGTACGTAAATACACACAAAAGATTAAAAAAAAAAAACCGAAAGGAAAATATATGAGTAAATACGATGGCTTGGAGTTTAAATCGTGTATTGCCGTTGCGTAAACGAAGAAAATAATATTTGAAGCCCGAAAGAAAAATAATTCTCATCTGGTAGCACAAAACACAAGTTTCCAGCCACCGGTTACCAGAAAATTGGCTGCTAAGTTCCAGTATCCGGCCGTACTTGTCAGTTTTATCATCTTATTATTTAGTATATGGTCTTACTCTAAACATCTAACATAAATAAGGAAAATCAAATACAACGAAAAATATATAACAGGAATTATAACATAAGGAGCCCTCGTTCTAGGCATGCAAAACAGAAAAAAAAAAGACACCTTGAAATGTGGTAAAACTAAAAATGCCTTAGTCACTTATTCAGGGTGATGTTAGGGCTAATTTATGCCTGGCTTTAATTCACCTAAGCCTTTGGTAACTCTATTTCTTAATCATCTGAACTGTCACCCGAACAATATTCCCATAGAAAATAGTTTCATATCCGAACCGAAAGGAGGCTGGAATCCTGGAATTTTTTAAAATTATAATTTATGGACTCTAATTTAAGACTCGCTGCCTTGTAAATAAGTGGTCCTGGATTCGATTCCCAGTGGGAACACAAATGGCTCGGAGCCCACGTTAAACTGTACGTCCCGATCTTATGACATCTTCATCCGATGGAGGCAAATAGCAAACCACCATCTGTTCACCTGACAAAGGGACCTTCGGGTCAACTCGGGACCTGTCTTCGGGTAAAATACCCGTCACCATCATATAAAAAAATAATTGAAGTTAGGAGAATGGTTGAAAGTTGAGAACTGGTCACCTTCACCCCATTGGTGCCATACATAATTAACACAAAGCTCCAGTTAACAGGTATAATGGCCATGTACTGGCTCAACGTCAAACTTTTGTTTCAGTATTCAACACAGATATTTCCATTTGTCTTTATTGTAATAACCTTTCAGCATGTGTACAGTTAATCTATGTCTAATACTTGTATGTTAATTTCAAATGCTTCACCAATGCACAGCTGCACATAGTATTCCTACTAATTATGTCGAGTTGTAGACAATGAATGTTGAATATGTGTTAACCACTCAAATAAAAGACCCTCGCAAAATTTGCAGCAGTCAATGAAAACGCAGCTTCCATCTGAACATCGAAACAAGTAACTAAAAGCATGAGGTGTACGATTCATTAATCAGGCGCCTTGTTTGATTAATTCCTTAGAGGAGTGAAAGTTAAAATTTACGGTAGAAATAACACGATTAAAGGAATGTATAGTTCGTGAATGTAAAAAAAAAAAAAAAAAAAAAAAAAAGTAATGTCTCGATCTAATGTACAACAAAGCAAAAACGGCGGAAATTAGAAAGTGTCCGTTATGGCGATGGCAAGATGCAATGAATGACACCTAACCTGACTTTTTAAGTAACCCGCCCTCGCTCGCTCCGCCACCATGGCATTTTAATGCTGTAGTGGCTGGAAACTGGTGCACTCACCCTAACTAAAGTGCAACCGGGGTAAGCAATATCAACTGCCTCTGCTACATAAGTTACTCCATGATTTTGTAAACGTCTTATTTAACGATAATCAATTGAAACTGCCAAATGTAACAACCTCTTAACTTCCTAAATTAAAGCTCACCAATGTTCCTGTGTACACTACTACTACGCGGCTACTTAACGTTAGGTGCGTCTTTTCAACCCTATCCACCAAACAGTTTTCAGAAATTTAAGATTTTTTATTTATTTGTTTAAGTTAAGCTACATTGGGTTAGGTTAGTTCAGGTTCGGTTATTTTTGTTTCGCATTTTGAAATTTCACAATTGACAGAATGAGTTACTCCCAACGGGGTGGATTACTTGGTTCACAGAATAGTCTTCTCTAAAGAATACGCTGCGCTTTTAATTTGTCCCCTCCGCCGTGCAAATGTAAAAAGCGACACCTTCTCGCTTTTTATGTCCTTCTCTCCCTTTTTCAGCAAAACCTATAGGTAAGGATTTAAGATTATAGTTCCGAAGGAGGTGGTGCCTTTTTACAAAATTTACACGCTGAGGAATGAAGGGTTCACTTTACTCTTTGGCCCGCAAAAAAATTAAAATTTACAGGAAAAAAGGAATATTTTCAAGTTCAGGGAAAGTGTGTCAATTGTAATTTAAGGTAATGTTATTGGTCGGAAGGTGTGATATAAAAGAGGGACAATAATAATGAGGCGAAATTATTTGGTTTCGTCCGCAATAGCGACGTGGGTGGAGAGTGACATCATTTGCATCTGGAATAATGAAAAGAAACTAACCTGACTTTAATGTCCTAATCTAACCCATGGTCCGAAATATAATCATATGATGCGCCACTTTTGATATAACCGAGTGCGTATTTGCTGCCATTAGTATTCATCCGCAGCAGGAATATTCGTGTCTTGATGAAGTCGAGGGTGTTTTTATCGAAATAATAATGACATATGAGCTTTCTTCACACTTTTTGGACTGCAGGCCGTCGTTAAGTGCTTATGGAAGTATCTGTGATTATTATTGACGAGGTAATGAGTGCAATAGAGCACATAAATCTCTCAGTAGGTGGCGGAAGGTGAGGGCCATAAAGTTATCTGCAATGAGATATTTGTGTGACTTGAAAACAAGATTAGCGTTAAACGAAGTGAAAGCGAGACGCAAGTGGGTTTGTTTGCGATAGCTATTGCTATGAAGTAGAAACTATATTCTTGCGGCCTGGGGCAAAAGGTGCGTGAGAGTGACGTGAACTGAGTAAAAATTTATCAAAAAAAAAAAAAAATACATGGCCGTACGTA
>JAGDQP010058538.1:0-11577 GCA_022664845.1 Lepisma saccharinum
TTTTCTATTGCTTACGTCACCAGCAGCTAATGACAAGAGGTTTTGCCGCCTGCTATTTGTGCTGCTTCTCTGTGATTGAAGACCGGTTAGTACGTCGTGGCGACCTTAAAAATGTTTAAGGTTGGTGTAAAGCAATGATCTCTAACGGTAGATGGCAGCAGTATCTCCGTTTGCCTCTAATGTATTTTTTTCGTTGCACGAAGTTGCAATGCTGCTCCTACAAATTCAAGCCTAGAGAACTCAAACTTTCAGAGAATAAACTTCAAAACCATTTCAAAAGTTCTATACGTACCTATTTTTAATTTTCGCTTTTGCTCATTGTTGTAGGTTTCGATATTCACAACAACAGTCTAGGCCAGTGTAGTAAAAAAAACTATTCCGAAGTTCGTTAAATGCTTTTAGGGCTTTTAGGACTCCCAACTTACAGACCCTTACAGAGTGTCAGTCTAATAAAGAAATAACAGACGATTGCAAAACAACAACAATTAAATATATTTCTCAGTCTTGTTTTCAGACACCGTATTTTGATGTACCTACATTCATGTTCGATTTAGGGACGAGAAATAGGACTTAACGTTAAAAACTCAAAACGATAAAACCATACCGCGTTATCCCAACCATTTGGCAGTTTAGAGACAACTTATATCTTTCTCTTTCAGAAAGCCTGCTGCTCCCAGTTGTAATTGATTAGAGGGTTTCTACGTTTTCGAAAAGGATTGTACAAAAGGGAGAGAGGATATAATACTGGGAGAGAAGACACACTGTCAAATCTTAAGTGAAAACATTGAAGAGTGATGACAGTCTTTTTGCTTTCAGTTTTTATATCTCCTAAAAGGCAGTGGCGGCTTTTCAGGTGAAATTGGTGAAGTTCAGTTCACTTATTATTTTGATATACATTAACTAAATAGGCATTAAAAAGTATTAATTTTGCCTGAAAGTCAGTCAACATCGTCAAAATCGGAGAGTGGCATTATCGGTATCCTGTCTAAGCCCAGAAATTCCAGAAAAAATATTAAAGAACAAGAATAGTTGAACGTGTTGATGGATGAACGTTTTGGTAGTACTTCCCCTTGTATTAGTGTCACGAGCCGCCACTGCTAAAAGGTTATGATTGATTTTGTATTTCATCTTTCACCTGAAGTGTGAGTGTGCTTGCTGTGTACCATATCAACATGTGATAACAAACAAGAAGGTAAAAACACTTCTTTCGACAATACATGTTTAGTGTAGAAAAAACAATGCTGTATAACCTCCTTATTTTCACAAGCTCTCAATCATCTTGTCAATGTATTTGTTCATCAAGTATCAAGGTCAAATATTTTAAGTCTTAATACGTTACTGCTAACTCTCGATAGAACACGACTAAATAGTCCACCCAACATTTTTGCAATATCATGAAAGGTAAATAATATACTGAATCTAGTAATTGAACGTTATACCAGAAAATATACGCTTAGGGCGTTGGGAAAGTAAAGACGAAGTTATTTGTAAGATTTCTTGTAGTTATTACCCATTTTTGGCAGTAGGGAAGTGCCTTCGTAAATTACATACAACTCTTGGATGGGAGGAAAAAGTTTCAAAGACAAATACCTCAGTTAGGAAGTAATGTGCACTCTGGGTAGTATGTTTACGTATCCACCCAATGATTTGAAAATTCCTGTCGATTAATAAATCGCACTTAGATGAAAAAGGATTGAAAACGCCTTTCCGCCAAAATTGGAAGGGGCAACTGTTACGTATACAAAGTATACACAGTGTACATACTGTAATCTGAAGTTAAGATTTTGTTTGTTTGTTTGTTGTTGTTTTGTTCTTTCACTCACTCACTCTTTATTTCGTTGTGTTTGTTTATAAACTACTGGTATTTATTATTTCATTACTAAACATAAATTATCATCATTCAAACTCGAACAGTTTCCTTGTACTTCTTTGTAAGGATATTTTATGGTGAAATTTTGTCCAGGGACAAAGTAGAACCGAAAATATAAAGGGAAAAGACTAAGAAAAGTTTTTCAGAGTTTTCTTCAGTTTCACCAGGTAATTGTGAATATTATCTGGTGTTCTTTATGTAAGGTTCTGGCTGCTACCTTCCCCATTCTCTTCCGTACCCTATTCCGACTTGAGCCAAAGACGCCTTAAGACCATAAAATATATGCAAATTCAAATTCTTGATGTTTTCCCACTTAAATACAAGAATATTGATGCACTGAACACCTGTAGATAAGTTGGTACAGCGTTGGCTTCGCATTTGGAAAGTTCTGGGATCAATCCCAGCGAACGGTTTCCTGACAGAGGTTTTCCCAGGATTTTTCTTTAGTCACACCAGGTCATTGCTTAAGCGAGGCCCTAGTCAACCACGTCCTCGTCGCAACCCGGCCTGAAATAGAGTTTATACGTCGAATAATGAGACTATTTGGGCCTTTGATACCTGAAGTCACAAATAAAATTCAATTCAATGAGAATATTTGAGTGGAAGTGAAGCCTTTAAGTTCGTGGACTGTAACAGTATTTTTTTTTTAAATAATCAAAAGTACTGACTGGGTAACCTACCAGAAATTTATGACAGGCCGAAGATTTCTCAGCTTCCATTCATATGGATCAAACTATGAAAATATTATGTTCTCTACGCTGCAACAGAATGTTTGTATAATACAACAACGTTAATCAAGATAATATTCTTTCAGTTTTGTTTTCTTCTAATATTTTTCATTATCGCATGATATCGTGTAAACACATCAATATATACACATACACATGCATAGAACATACATACGGCGGAAAGAAACTGTGTCACTGTGCACACGTTTTACCACTCACAAAAAAACGTTCTTTCCTTTTGAAGGGACCTTGGATCGATACAGGACACAAGACATAACAAACACACACATACATACGGTCTGTCTATTAGTGTGCAGTCATGCTATTTCATGTTAGTTTGACACAAAAGCTGCATGTTTTCTTGATGTCATGTCGGCTTATATGTGTATATATATGAGTTTATGTTTCCCGTCCATACAGAAAAGTCAAACCGACATCAAAGTACAAGATATGAAATTGTTTATCATTACCATGTTTTGTAATTGAACCTACACGTGCGTTGTCTGTAATTCATTCTATAACCAGGTTTCAGGTTGATAGTAAAAGTAGATTTTGTAAAGCGACCTAGTTAACAAGATGATTTTGACTTACGAATAATGAAGAAGTTTATTTAGAATAATTTGTATTCATTTTGTTTTGTTTTTTAAAAAAAGCAAATGTCAAACTCGACCTGATGTATGCGTTGTATGGTATACGCGTTGATATTAACTGAGTTTGAGAAGATGGAATAAGCTGGTATGTTGGGATTAAGAACACAGTAGGTCAAGAAAGAAAATTGTCTGAAAGTCACTGTTTTTTTTTCCATATCGTATATTGACTCTAGTTGTATATTAAAGCATATATAGCATAGTATGTGTCATTTCTGTTCAGAATTGATATGTCGACTCTAGAAAGCAAGGAATAAAAATGACATTGACGAATAAAGAAAAATATTTGAGGTAATCTTTTATAGGTATACCCCGAAATATATGTAACAAAAAAATGTCATATTTTGTACATGGACACATTAAGGTTCAAAGTTTCTTTGTACCAAATATGACAGTTTTGTGTCACATATATTTCGGGTTATATATAAAAGATTACCTCGAAGGTTTTTTTAAATTAATCAATGTCACTTGTATCCCTTGGCGTTTGGACACCTTATATAAGATGTAGAATTTATTTTCTGTTAAAATTTTATTATATTTGTATTTAGAGTGATCGACTTCCTCGATTATGATTCTCAGCTCTTTTCTAGTTTAAAACATTTCCCTTAGCTTAAAACGAAGGTAAAGTTATTTTGCAACATTAGTTTATAAGCTTGTTACCAAAGAAAATTAGTTGAATGGTATTCCACATTGGACACAGCAGACAACGTTAATGTTCGCTTCAAGCAATGCTGCTGTTGATATCTACCGCGAAAAGATCAGTGCAATGTGAAACAAATAACATATTACGTTTAGTAGTTACAAAATACTGCGAAATTACCTTACCTTACCATATATGTTTACACTTCGTGAAAGGTGAGAAATGAATAATACACACATCATGAATAATATAGCTCAAATTTTGCAAAACTTTTTAACTGTAAAATGAATTAAAGAATTAAACGTTTTCTTATTTCTTTTTCTTATAGGTGAGTACATCGTTAAGGAGATTAACCAATGGTGTTAATGTATAAGATGATTCCTAGTGGTAAGTAAAGAAAATAGTGATGCATTCATTATACAAGAAATTTATCCATTAAGCGCTTTATAGTGTCATCCTCACTCAAGATCCTTTAGTTTCAATTCAAGGCTGCAAACATAGTTGAGAGTTACAAAGGATTTGGATTCTTATTCGAAGTTTTGATATCTTATTTTCAGCTTGCCAGACAAATAGTTGTGGCCCGTCACAAGTTTAAGTGAAGATATTTCCGAGGGAACACTCTTCAGGGAGCAGTCGAACTTCAGAGTCGATTTTCTCAGAAGCGAAGAGTCTTTCGAACCATTTTTATTCAGACTATTTTGTCTCTTTTCATGAGAGTATTTTTATCGTGAAAGTTCGTAACATTCTTTTAAACAGTTTGTAACTAATTTCCCTACTAGTGAACTAGTTTGCAATATTCCTGATTATAGTTCCCTCAGCGTCTCGTGAAGCTTGAACTTCCAACGAATCGTAGCGCAGAATGGCTAACATGTAGTTTCACGTCATCTGGTTCGGATGGTTCGGTTAGTATTAGGACGTCTCTGCAGATCAACGTTGCCAAACTAACGTACACCTTCAAGTTGTGTGATCATTGGTGTTCTTGCCCGTAGGCACGTTAGCAATAGTAATGGGAACAAAAACAAATAGTTTTGTTTACTTCAACGGGACGGGCGTCAGCCATAGTGCTGTTACCGCCCATAAAATTCATTTTACCTTACCTTTTGTTTACTTCAAATACCTATTTCTTTTTCTGACTCAAATACTAAACGATCAAAATTGACAACAATGTACACGCGAGACACTACGGTATGTTTTTACTAAAGCAGAGGCAAAGAAACTAGATGATAATGATATTTCCAGTATAGGGTCTCAGACGAACACACTTCTAAGTTTATTGGATGGTGGAAATGCTGAAATGAGATCAAGCTTCAAGACTCTTCGAGAGAACTATAGTTTTCTTTACGTACAACGTAGAAGTGTAAACAAGAGAGGACTTCAGGATGGCAAAGAACATAAAGGCAACAGTGTACAGGGCGAGGCTCTTTCGAGTAACATCAACACGAAACATCGAGAAGGAGAGGAGGAGGCAAAAGTAAAGGAAAGAAATTAAAACAATAATCCTAGCTGATGATGGGAAACAAAAAGCAAGACGGTGTCGTCTAATGATACTAATCTTTAGTATTCTTCCGTCGTTTTTCAACACTCTTGAACATACAGTATATAAAGAAGACACTGTCATCTGTTAATAGGCGTGTATCGTAATTAAGTTTTAACAGGAGAAACAAATACTTTTTCTTTTTGTTTTTAATTAAACCTTCATGAGAGAAGTTATAACTTCATTTCTCACAATGTACTGGAAAGGAAAGGAGTTAGAAGGGAATGGAGAATTCCGACATTTTTGTTTCAAGAAGAATAGCGTAAGAAAATTACATACTCGTTTTTCAACTTTGAACTAAAATTCTGAAAAGCGAAAATAAAGATGTTGCGTGTTGGAGATAGTATCATATTGGCACGCACAAGAAGAACAAGAAAAGTCTTGAAGAATGTTCAGTTCAATACTAGCGGATATAGGGGGACAAGTTAAACAGAAAAATAATAATGTGGCACTTTCAAGTTAAGACCGATAACTTTGTAAGTTTACACCTCGTAACCATTAGCTGTGAAATAGACACTTACTCCAGTTTCATGCTGTTCATTAGACGTGTTATAACTATTTATATGTTTACACGCTTGCAAGCTACTTTGAGAAAAAATAGAAATGAAAATAAACGTAAACGAAAGCGATGGTAATTGGAACAAATAAAAGAACACACAGTAAACATCACAACTGGAATAGGAGAAGTAGAAGAGGCATCCAGCTTGTATAGTCCACTAGCGGTAACTTTGTGTCAAAATTAGTGCAAGGCTAATGGCAAATCTGGGACATGAGCATGATTTCCGGAAATGTTTCTTGTCAAATTATGACCTTCTGCACGTTAGTGTTGTGAGAGAACTGAATTTTAACTCCCTGTGGTTCATAGAACTCAAGAAATAATTAGCCTTGTACTAAATGATAGTGCAAAGTTAGCGTGAATGAAGTCTAGTATCTGGGAGATGTTATGAAATGTTAAAAAAAACAATATATAAAGGAAATTATTTTGTGGACCGGTGATGATAGATTTAAGTAAGAATTGATTAAGTGTTTTGTATGGAGTATTTTGTTATATATGGAGCCGAAATGTGAACATGGAGGAGAATGAAAAAATCAGCTCGACAGTGAAGGTTTTTAGGTTGGTCATGAAAATTCTGCTGAAGAACATAATTGCCGATACAATTGAACTGTGGTGTATATGATTATTTATAGATATAACTACGAAGATGCGAAGCACTAAAGAGTTTGACACTTTCATCAAAATAAAAGGAGAGAGAATTACCTTCTGTGATAAACAATATCATTTTTGACTTCAATAAGCTTTTTATATTCACTTATGCGTGTCTGGAGGTGCTGTTTTCTTTACTTGAGAGCCTCCGTAAACTTAAGTTCTGTGACTAGTTTCCCAGATCACAAGAAAGTGATTTTTAGAATATTGTACAGATTTCTGGTTAAATATTTCTCTCTTGTGTCTTACCTCAAGATACTGTCAAATAATACAAGTTGACTGGATTAACACCAAACTCTGATCAACATAAGTGATCAGAATATCTCCGTACTGGGGTAGTTGTATTCTAGCAACTCCGTGGGCTGCGTGTTTAACAAATTTGCTATGCATATGTGCATGATAGTAATAGTGCTTATTTTGGTGTGCAGAATTCACCCCTTAATTATGACAATCACCAACACACTGTGTATGATACCTTGTGGATCCAAAGATTAAAAAAAAAAAAAAATGTTCCGTCAAACGCAGTTTGGAAAGTGTTGTACAGGAGTAGAATGCATGCAGTAACGAAAATGTAATGCATTAACGTATGTTAAAAGCAGTAAATGTAATAAGACAACGTCATGGACACATTTCTAGATTTCTAAACGTGAGAGCAAATTTTGAACTAATTAGAGGCTAAAAATGAGAGTAACAAGGATTTTAATTCACTCTCGGGTGCCAGCCATCAAGCTGGAGCTAGTCTGAATAGCTGAGGGAAAAAATAAGGGGAAAAGGCAAGATGAAGCGTAGGAGGAATGAGCGGAAGAGGGAAAAAACAGGGAAATAGTAGGAGGAGAAGTGCGAACGAAGCCTTCCAACACATACAAAAAACCGGCCTCATGCTGTCAACTCTTTCTCTGTCCTCTCTATTATATTGTGGATCCCCTGGTGGTTCGCCACCAGAGCTCACACCCCTTTCACGTCAATTCTGGACTGGCATAGTTCTATCTCTTTCTTGTCTGTCTTCCTGTCTCATCCTCCGGACATCCAACGAACCATCCAGCCAAGCCATCTCCTTTCTTTTGCTTGCTTCCAGCAAATGGACGAAGCCACGAGCATCAACAAACATGGTCTCCTGGGGGATCCACGCTTTTAACGTTCGCTACACACGGGGAAATTTCCCTTTCTCTCTCTTCCTTTATTCTTTCCCTCTTCTTTAGCTGTTTGGCTTACCTCTTCCTCCCCCACTCACGTATTCTTCGACCAACTCTCGCTTTCCCATAATCCATCTATATTCTCCCTGTTTTGACTTTCATATAAAAGCAAACGTTTCGAATAAGCAGTATCCATTCCCCCAATCGGTATACCTTGACTTTTATTTTCATATAGTCAGCCAGCCCTTCTGTTGTCTCTGCTAATGAATCAATGTTCCTACAATAGAATCCTGAGGGAGGATGGATGGAAGGAGGCTTGTTGAAACTTCGTATACATGTAACAAGTTCTGGGACCTAAGTGTTGGTTTCCGAGTGGTGATAATAATCTGCTACAAATAAAGCAGTCTATCCAAGCGTCCGAGACAGTAAGATTCTAAAGTTTCATAGTATTCTTCAGATTATTTTATGAAATAAAAAATTACTTAAAAATTAACTAGAAAGTAGAAACTAAGATGAAAGGAAAAGTTGAATGTATAGTTAAAAATTATAACGATTAGATGGAGGGTGATCGGTTTTCTGTCTGAACACAAATTATGGTTCAATGGTGGCCCAAGGTGAAGTGGTGGTGCTTTGCTATTGTCTTCCATATCGGATTGAGATATGGGTCCTAAGAGTGGGATCTACAGTTTAAACGTAGATTCCAAAGCGCTACATTTAATGTGTACCGCCAGGGATCGGACCTATGATTTTTCACAACAAGGTAACAAGGAAAACTATCCACTGGCGATGAGTAAAACTCCATATTGGTATTTAGTGTTAATTTATTGTTTCATTAATGCAACAGATAAATGTAGAAGGAGTAATTCTGATTCTGTGAACCAGACAACACTGCTCGACAATACTGTTTTACAACAATCCGTTTTTAGTTTTCGTGTCTTCGTTATTTTTCTGTTTCTTTTATAGTTAGGGAGTCAACTCAAGTTAAAGCTTTTATTTAGGTCATAAATTTAGCTTAAAAGTTCAGTTTTACTGCCTCGACTTTGAAAATAATATGGAATTAGCGCCAACTTTAGAACTTTTATTGTAAAGTTTGAAGTAAATTGTTTGTTACAATAAATCAACAGTTACCCATCCATACATTTTTGTTAAACGCCAAAATATTTTAATGTCAAATCGTACTCCAACTATCGCTATCAAATAAAAATTATGTCACCCTTTTTTGATGAAACTCGCAACTCACAATATTTTTTTCGGGACACCGGGAAATAACCGTATAATTCGGGATCGATGGTCATCATACGTATATCTTGTTCTCTTTTTCTTCCTTCAAACTTCCGAGTAAATAATAAACTATTATCGCCCATCTTCTTGAATTGCTTCACAAAAGTGTGAACTTAATAAGTTCATCAATATTTTTCAACAACTTTGTGTATTTGCACTTGTATATAACATTAATGCACATGTTCATTAACATTTGGATTTTTTGTAGTCAGTACTTACCATTAGACTTGCAATGAACATAGTCCATAGATACCTGTAGAGCAAATTAAATGCAAATTAAATAAATTTATCATTGATTCAATAATGTATGTTTCTTTAATCTAACATGAAGATGAAACCGTACCTTTCGAAATGTCGTAAATTCGATGACTTTTTTTAAAACATCTTACAAGATATGTGTATTTTGTTGTTGACCTGTGTTTCCTTTGTTTATGTAGCTGTTCTTATTTTTATTTGCATATATTAGGAGAGAATTATAAGAAAAGATAAGATAATACCAATGTATTATTTACATGAAGTATAACCTGTCACGTATCAGAGTAAAAGCAAAGAAAAAAAATTCCACAAATTGTGTATTCATAAACTTGTTGTAATCACGGTGATGGGAGTGTACTTGCTGAGAGAGAGAGAAAAAAAGAATACCTGTCTCCGTATGATAAGCTGTTTGTCTGCAGTAAAGTGTTGGGCGCGGCGATGTAAATGACAGAGACTAGTAAAAGCAAAACTTTGCAATAATCTGTTTTGATGTTCTCCTTTTTTTTTTCCTTCTTCCGTCGCCTCCCTACTTTCCTCTGCTTGCTTCCTTTCATTCACTCGTAAAAATAAAGTTCTTGTGGTGATGAGAATAGGGGTGTCAAGGTTATAGAAATAACACGATTGATATCTATTTAACATTATGTGATTGACTTCACTTACCACAGTTTCTTCTCCCTAAACTGGTCTTAGGTACACTTTTCTTTCTTTTTTTTTTTTATGAAATACAAGTTGCCAAAGCTGTAATAAACCTAGAGGGTAAGGTGGGATACGCACGCAGTACACATGACAATTACACAAATTCTGGTACTATAATTCTGGATTTCTGCCCTTCATCTTGCTAAGAAAAAGAAAATACAGTAACCCTAAAAGTTCACTGGCCCCAGTTTTATTTTGTAGGTTTGATAATATTGATTTTTTCTTCTGTGCTTAGGCAGTAAATTCTCTCTCTCTCTCTCTCTCTCCATTACTTTCTGCATGAACTCTTTTGAGTTCATACACACACACACACGTATTCAGTATATACATACAAATATACAGAGGCTACATTCTTCAGAAGTCCAAACCAGGTACCCATGTTCACAGACATGAAGCATTAGCCTGTCCAAGTAGGTGACATTTGGGCGTGTCTCGTTGGAACTTTAATTTACAGTTCACGCACACTTTATAAACTTCGTTTTTCACGCACAAATTTGTTTGAGTGTGTGTGTGTGTGTGCCTTTTTTTTTTAAATCTACCCACGTGTCTTCTGTGGTTGTGTATGTGTTCTCTGCAGAGAAGAGGTCCCGTAGGAAGAACTCCTCTGCTTCCCCCAATCTCAGTTTTTTTTTTCTCTCTCTCTCTCTTTCTTCTAAAGCACTGAAGGCAATACTATCCATATTTAAAGCGTGAGACGTACTCGAAATATGACATTGATTGGCAGTTTAGTTGGTTTAATATTCAGCACTGGCTTCTATTTCCTCGTCGTCTCTTACAGTCGCTATTGGTTAACCTCAAACGAAAAGAGGTTCAAGCACTTGCTGAAAGAAAAATAAAAGAAAATAAGTGGAGAAGAGATGACAAAGCTTACTAGTAAGTGTCATTGTTAGTATAATAAAGGATGCGAAAAAAAAAGCCATTTGTTTCCAAGTATTTTCTCTTATTTCTTAACAGGTAACCATAAATGGCAAATATATTTCGTTCCTCTTTTTCTGAATCTACTTTATTGGCTGTAAAGGACACTCACGCGCAGGATGAAGAGTTTTACAAAGTTCAAGGTTGAACAGTATTGTCTGATTGTTGAGAGAAAAAGAATGGGAATTGTTTAGAACTTAGATGACCCCTGTAAGAACAACAACACCTAATAGAATAAATATTTGCATATGTATCGAGCAAAAAAAAAAAAAAGTAACCTTATGAATATTTTAAAAAAAATACATTGCGAAATTAATGATCTCAAAAATATGAAAACGAATGTGCTTCAGTGCATTTAAATGTGCATTTATTTCCATCAGTACGACGCATTCATTCACAGTGATGGAACTATTAGCAAAAAAACAACGAAAGTTACTGTACATCATATAGATTTATCTATATTTTAAATCTTTTGTTTGAAAATAAACTTTGAATTTTAAATTGTTTACAAGTAATATTAATTGCTTCATTGTGACTGTTGAAACTGACAGATACATCTAGATACGTTTCTCTCTCGCCATTCATTCCGTTTATTCTCTTACTTTCTACGTCTTAGTTAACGATCAGGAAGTTGCGTCCGTCTTCTTATTTCCTTTCCCTTCAACAATCGCTTC
>JAGDQP010058539.1:0-12539 GCA_022664845.1 Lepisma saccharinum
GTCCATTATGTTGGTGTGTCTTCGTCTGTCTACTAATACGTGATCGAACTGGTTGAGAGTTTTGCCGTCCGGAGATCCCCATGTGTATTTGTGTATGTCTTTGTGTTCAAAGTACGTGCTCTTTACCAGTATACTAAATCACAATACTAAATCAATCACAATACACAATACAATACGTTTGTTGTATACTAAATCACAATAATGAAATTATGAAATATTGGATACACTAGGGCTTGTACCAAATGCATCTTTTGGTTTGTTGAAATAAGATGTTTTAACTTTTAAAGGCGTGCAAACATTCTTGGATAAAATAGTTTCTTTCGAAGCAAGACCAAGATAAGTCCCGGGTTCGTCACTTCTTTTGCATACTTTATTTTAGTGGATTTTAATCACAACGTGAGGCAGTTTACAATATATTAAATTCTGAAGTCTGTTTTTGATTTGAAATAGCAATGATTTGTATCTCTACTGCATTTCTCATTCAGGTATGTACTCATTACTTCCAGTGCCCCTTACACAGAAGAGAGCTTGAAATAAACATGTACGGTTTGCAAATTATCTGTATAAAGATGGTTTACAGGGAATGTACGTAAGACAGATGATACATCGTTGTCGAAGAAGAAGAATAATTAGTTTCAAAGTTGACACTCTTAAGCCCTCGACAGAAAGCACACAGTTGAGTTGTAGTTGGCGCGAAGTTATAGTAGTTTGGTTAATACGGTATCAATATAAAGTGGATCAGAGGCAAAACTTGCATAAATTAATGCTAATAAAGTAGTCATCCTTATTCATAGGATGTTTAATATCATCAGCGATCTTCAGTAACTCTGTGGATGTGCTATGTTTGGATCAGAAGAATCGAATTTGAATTTTATGTATGGCCTTTAGGCACCTAAGGCTCAGGTAGGAATAGGGGAGGGGAAGGATTCGGGAATGTGTCGACCAGGGCTTATGCTGAAGTGCAATTCCGGCAGTTACCTGGTGTGACTGAGGAAAAACCCCGGAAAATCTCAGTTAAGGTGGTCAGCAGCTGGGATCGAACCCAGGACTTCCCGAATGCTACCCCAACGTTCTACCACTGATGGTGAGAATTGAGAAGATTATATACGGATATGAGTGTTATAAAGCCTATTGGTACACAACTTTTTCCGATATTTTTGGAATTGTAAGAAGTGCATATACTTACGGTCCTGTAGTCTCTCTGTTCGAAGACTTTTGACTATTTAGATATGGGTATTTCCGCCTATTGCACGATGAAGAACATATCACATTGGTGAGAGAAATTGACTGAGTGTGTAGGACAACAAGCTCTGCTCTAAATTTTTCTCATTTAACGGGAATCTTTCGAGCTCCATACGTTAGTTTAAATTTCTAAGATTTTCAAAGTTTTATACATTTTGACCTGTTTAATATAAAATTTATCGAAATTATTCTGGTATGGAAGCAATATTGCTATTTCAGTCACAATTAGAGCTGAATTTAAACATTGGTTTAATCAGAAAAATATTTGAAACTTTTCAAATCCAATGGGTTTAAGATTTTTAAATGAGTAATTACAATGATGTGTAATTAGCCTCTAGCTTCAAAAAAGCCTTTATGTTATATGAAAATGTACATATTATGAAAAGCACTGTAATTTAGCTCTTATCTGTTCACAACGTTTCAAAAGTTCTTAGTTTCCTCTTCCTGCTCCTCCTACCTCTTCAGCTTCTCACCTCCTCCTCCTTATTCTTCTTCTTATTAATAATATATCTTTGAATTAATCAATCCATAGCTCAGGGGAAAGATGTTGTAGAGGAAAGTTTGTCAAAATGGACAGGTCGGATACAACGGGGAGTTTTTCTCTCTCAGATTGATGGTGTATTCAACTACTTGGGAGCTTCATTACCTACTGGATGCACCACAGAGGTAGCTTCATTAGTTGGAGTGGTGATTTCATTATAGCGTGCTTGCGAGTGAAGTTTGTTTAAAAATTTAAGATTTTCTACGCTTCAATATAACATCACGTTTGTCGCTCTTTTGTGGATTTGTTAAACATACCTCACCTTATTTAACAGTTATTTAGGTGTAATATAGTGGTAGTTTATTTGACAAAATGACAAAGGCAATTGGCCAAAATGGGAAGACAAGATGTTGGACAAAATGGGGCTCGCTACTTGTATCGAGATTTTCAGGTAGATATTTTCTGAAACAATCATAACTGTTTTGTATAATGAAGGAAAGAGACATTGCTTTAGCAATGCTCAAAACTATTTTCCAATTTTTGTATAACTTATAAAAACAGAAATTACATTTTATATCTATCGTTCACATTGGTATATCTATTGGTACTGTATCTTCCTATATTATTGTCACTGTTATCCTAGCTTTTGCATTTATGAACAGAGATTATACGTTTGTGTTAATGGTTTTCGATGTGTGATGGAATTTGGTATTGATTTAAATGACTACCTCATTTTATCATACCACTTGGAGAAAACGGAGAAATTCGACATTCGAAAATGCAATTTCCAGGGGAAAAGAAAACAGCTCTGAAATATTTAACTACATCCCTGTGTGAGTAGTAGAGGGATGAAAGTTTTATTGGAGACGAAAAGCATTCTGGTTAGTTGCTTGCTATACACGTTACAGTCAAGTGAAGTTACACCTTCCCATTTTGTCAAACTTTTCCCTATTGAAATGCAGGTCAATAATATTGTTTGTTCTTGTGTATTGAAACACAGATATTGCAAATGAAAATGATATGTTTTATTGTACTGAAGGAATACAAATAAACGTAGATATACGTAAATATGATTTACTCCACTTTTATTTATGACCTTTAAAGGTCAAAGTACATCGTGTAAAGCGAAATAGTTTTATTTGTACAAATTGTGGGAAACAACACAAAGCG
Organism: Lepisma saccharinum; assembly: GCA_022664845.1. Classification (NCBI taxonomy): domain Eukaryota; kingdom Metazoa; phylum Arthropoda; class Insecta; order Zygentoma; family Lepismatidae; genus Lepisma; species Lepisma saccharinum. The sequence goes on from JAGDQP010058539.1 coordinate 2,894, forward strand.
TTCTCAAAATTTAAATACTGATATGTTCAAAGATGCTCTTGATATTAACGGTCGGAAACAATTTCCTGACTTCTCAATGCAACAGACCAGCTCTTCAGTTCCAGAACAAAAGCGTCCCAATCCAAATGCTATCTCTGCAAGCGAATCCGATACTGATATGGAAGTCGAAGGTTGGAACCTGTCTCGCAAACCTGCTAAGCAATCAAAGCTCAGTGATTCTGCCTCTCAAGTAGATACGCACAATCGCTTCACTCCACTTCACGACACCGGTGATAATGCATCCAAATAATCAACAGCCAAAAATAACAACCCACCTCCTCTTTACATGTACGGAGTTACCAACAAATTTCAGTTTTTCCGAACACTGCCGTCTGCCAGGATAAACCAACGATCACTCATGCAAAGGATTACGTCAGATTCCAAACCAGCAACTGTTCCGACTATGACAAACACTTGACATATTGCAAACAAAAAACATAAAAGCATTCGACACAACTTCCAAAACAAGAACGCCCGTTTAAAGTTGTTATTTGCAAATTACTCGTGGACACAAATCCTCAGCACTTGACTTTTTTCGTGAACAAGGCTTCCCTGCTAGCGAAGTCTCTCAAATGTATGGCCGCGACAAAGAAACAAAGGAAATAATTTCCTATCCTTTGTTCCTTGTTTCAAACTGCAAACACAACCATTGGAATTCCAGAATATCGAACACAACTGGCAAAGTACTCTACCGTGCATTATCTCGTTTAGATGTCACTCCAATAGCTACCACGGAACCTGAGCACTTTCCTAAAAATGGAGGCCGACCTGATGTTTTAGACATGGTTCTCACTAAAGGCATTATCGTAACTGTTGGACCTCATGCCATTTTCGGATTAGACTCTGATCACATTCCGGTACTCATGTTCATCCATCAACATCATTCCATAGAAAGTCGACAACTGCTACATGTTTACTTCACCAACTGGGACCGATACTGTCAACTCGTAGCCACTGTTACTGATACTACAATTCATCTCAACTCTCTTTTTTGACATTGACCTCGCTGTTGATACCATCACATCGAAGATAAGTCTGCCTTATACGCTACTACAACTTCTACTCGCCTCACTTCACCGCTTCAACCTACATCCGCATAGTTGCGCACTCACGTACTTCTTGTCCTAAAGAGATGGGCACGTAAAAAATGGCAACTGACACGACATCCACAATAGAAATCTCTCCGGAATAAACTCTCTCGATTAGTCAAAACCGTTTACAGCGCCTTACTGCCTAGCTGGTTCGAAAAACTTCAAAATCTACAGGAACCCAACCATGAATTCTAGACTTTGGCAAAATCCTTCACCAAAACAGAGCAGAAAACTTACAATCGCCCACTACACGGCTCAGGAGGGTTAATCTACACGCCCGGAGACAAAGCGGATACTTTTGTAGAGCACCTAGAAACACAATTCATGGTCAATGCGGACCGTATGATGAAGACACCATCCAAACAGTACATCGTTATCTTCGCACAACTCCTTTCAATCACCCAATTCGATCCGGCATCTCTCGTCACACCCGCCGCGCTGCTGGTCCTAATAAAATTTCTCCGCATGCTCTGAAACATCTGCCTCGCAAAATGCTTGTACTGCTTACTCGCCTTTTCAACGCCATCCTCCAATTCAGTTATTTCCCTTCACAATGGAAGATTGGGAAAGTAGTAATCATCCCAAAACCTGGCAAGGATTTACTGTATCCGGAGAATCACCGACCCATCAGCTTACTCTCCACCATTAGCAAAGTTTCTGAACGACTGGTTACTGGCACATTCACGCCTCCAAAAATTCATTCAAGATCGTAACTTAATACCTAATAATCAGTTCAGCTTCCGCTGTCAGTTTTGCACCACGGCGCAGCTAGTACGGGTTGCGGAAGCCATCACATTACAATTTAACAGTAGAGGACACACAATCGGAATCTTCCTTGACACCCTGAAGGCCTTTGACCGCGTTTGGCATAATGGTTTAATCTACAAATTGAGTCAACTTGGCTTTCATCACTAGTACCTTCGTCTGCTTTAATCCTACCTGCATCACTGCAGCTTTTATGTCAGTTATTGTGGCCATGATTCTACAATTCATCCCATCACCGGTGGCGTACCACAGGGATCCGTTAATGTGCCCATTCTCTTCAACTTATATACCTCGGACATTCCAACCCACTCGCATACCATGTTTGTCATGTTTACCGACCACACAGCCATCTTCACTTCTTCCCGTAATATCCGCTTCTCTCACTTATACGCACAACAGCATCTCGACTCAATAGAAACCTGGACTACTCAGTGACGCATGAAGCTTAATGGTGACAAGAATACTGTTGTTCACTTCTCCAAACGACGTTGACGCCAATTGCATACACTCACACTCTTTGGTACTCAAATAACGTACAGTTCGGAGGCACGTTACCTTGGAGATACACTGGATAGAATGTTTCTTTTTTAACTACACCAGACCGTTGCAAATCGTGCCATCTCTCGTCTACTTTCACTTTCTCGCAGCCGAGAACTCACTCTTCAAAGCAGACTACATATCTACGCTATGATGATTCGCTCTATGCTAACTTACGCTGCCCAGCCTGCAACATGCCGCCAAATCGTATCATGCATTTCTACAACGTTTCCAAAATCACGCTGCAAGGATGATCACTGGACACAGCATACGTAGATTCCTGAATTGTGCAGCTTCACGAAGATTTATCATTATCTATGCTAGATGAAACCATTGACTCCTTGTGCTGTTCACTCTGGAATCGCATGAACCAATCCACTTTCCCTATTCTCTATGACCTGGGCCCTGCCCAACCCTTACGCCACACACATCACATGCCTCACCCACCATAAACCTACCTTCATCAATCACATGCTTCAATTTTCTGGAAGGAACCTCTACCATCTTAGCCTCACTGCATAAACATTAACATCGTGGTCTCGCTGCCCCAACACCTTCATCAGCTTCGCATTCTGTTCCCAAACTTCCTCACTTCCTCATACGTCCTTTCCTTACATTGACTGCCTTAGGGACGCGTCAGTTGCTCCCTAGTCATCTCACTTATGTTATATACCTCCCATCACAACACACTTCATTTGGAAGGCATGAGCTACTCCTAGTTCGAAAATTCACTCAAAACCGTCATTTACTCTGCTCTCTCTCATACACAACATCTGGTACTCGTCTACAACTTTCATCTTATCATTCACTCATTTATTATAATTGTAAATTTTGGTAAATAGAATATACACAATATTTGGAGCTGCTATCTGGTATAATTGAACAACAATGACTATAACGAGTTTGATATTCACGCACAGACTGTTTCTCACTCGCAATGTGGTTTCATTTTTGGAAGTTTTCTCATTCGTTCTTGTATGTAGATTTTCATACTCACTTTTTAAGTGTACTTTTCTCTAACTTGAATTCTTACCGAAATGTCTTAGGATATTCCTAATTAACTAACCAAGTCTATGGCTTCGAACTCGCAAGTTAATCGCCGTAGTAACAAACGTTAGTCATTGTATTCTAGATCAACTCAGTTTTCATTTTGAATATCTGCCTCTCGAAGATATCTTCTAATATTGTCATCGAAACGACGTGTCGGTCTTCCCAATGGCCTCTCTCCCTTCGGTTTAATAACCTAATAGAATAAAATCTTCGTTTTATTCCCATATAAGATATATGGCCTCCCCATCTTAGCTGTCGTGATTTCATTATTCTTACAACATCGAGTGAATCATGTAATCTGTGGAGTTCCTCATTATGCAGTCTCCTCCATTCTCCGGTCAACTTGTCCCATTTCGGCCCGTATACCCTTCTCAAAACCTTATTTTCGAACACACCTAATTTATGTTCAACTGCCAGGGTCGCACTCCAATTTTAGCAAACGTGAAGTATTACCGACAAAATAACGGTTCTGTATATTTTTAATTTCAATTTTTGTTTCTATTAATCGCGAGTTTAGAAGCTTCTGGACTGAATAGAAACATGTGTTGCCTGATGCTAAGCAACTTTTTATTTCTTCATTCTTTAAAGTTACATATACTCCCAAACATTTAAATTTATTTATTTTTTCTATAATCTCATTCTTGTTATATATCTATTCTCTTCATCCTCGTTGTTACATCTTGTTATCGTGTATTTTGTTTTCTCTACGTTCATCTCTAGATCTATCTCATCGCATGCTTCTACTAAGAAATCGGTATTACTTTGTGGTTCATCTATATCATCCCCTATTAAATATACATCATCCGCGTACACGATCAGTTGGTTTAAGCCATACAATTTTAATATCTTATTGCCATCTTTTATTTTCAGAATCACATATTCTAATGTAAAGTTAAATATCAGTGGCGACAAGGCATCACGCTATTTTAATCCGCTGCGGATCTCGAGACATTCAGAATTATTACCTACAAGTATTCTGCTTATGGGCAAGGGCGCCGATTTCTGTGTAACTTTGGGGGGAGGGGTATTCAGATATGTGTTTTGTTGCCAGATAAGGGTCTAAGAAGGCACATATGATGATCCTAATACAAATTTAATTCAGATTCTGTCAAATATTGTATATTCATAAATAGCACATATAACAGTATGAATATAGGTATACTATTACAGGCTCAGGTATTACAAAATGTAACTATGTATAACGTTAACAAAATTCACTAAAGCGTATTAGTTCTAACTAATAACAAAGTTTCTGCTGTTACTAGGAAATAACACAAACTAATTTCAGGATATGCAGAGGAGTTACTCAGCTTTTCCAAATGTGGTTTCTCTTTCTGACTGGCTCACTCTTCCGCCGCGCTGCGCTACTGCTTTATTGGACAAATATTGTTTTTCTTCTTTTAATTCTCTGTTCTCGATTTCGACAGGCATAGTTTAAGAAGCTTCTGTCTCACCTACACTGAGAAAAAATTATTTGGACAAGTTGAACAAAGAGGAAAACAGACAGTATCACACGCAAAACGTGGTCCATTGCGAAATCTCTTACCCTTTTGCGATAATGATACCTTAGATAGAATGTTATAGAAATAACTAGTGCTCCATAAACCTGTAAGGTAATAGGCAACGAAAAAATTTCAACTACGTTAATTCATCGAAAAAAAAAAATCGTTTGGACAGCCCCATACTACTCTCGAAAGAAAGGTTTTAGGTGTCCTTTTGTGTACAAGAGCACTCTGTGTGGTGTATTGAAGCAATCCACACCGTGTCAGGTATAAAGAAGCAGCATGTGGAACAAAGTGAGTTGAGTAACATTTGAACTACTCATATGAATTTAAAATTACGTGCGGAAGGTAAAAGGTACTGAGACATAGCCAAACTTGGTGGAAAGCCATGCTCTACCATTGAATACTTCATAAAGAAACATGAAACAGAACAATTATTGAAGATCCGTTCTGGTCAACTAAGGAAACTAACTGCTCGGAATGAAACCTACATTCTTCATTCTGTGAACAAAACTCAAAGAATTAGTACTAAAGATTTGGCTACTTCACTTGCCTAGGATATGCAAGTTAATGTTACAGATGTGTAGATGTGAACAAACAAATTGGGATTCAGAAGATGTGGAGCCAGAAACAAAACATATATATTAGAAGAAAGCAGAAAGAAGAATTTCTAATTTTCCAAGAAATATCAATGTGAGCGCCTGGAATTTTGAAAACATTTTTTTTTCTAGGATGAGACGAAGATAAGCTTGTATTGTAGTGATGGATATCAGGACATGTGGCGAAAGAGGAATGAAGCTTTCAGAAAGCAGAACATCGCTTCAACTGGTAAAAATGTTGGAGAGTCTGTTATGATTTGGGGTTTGTGTAATTACTAATGGAGTGGCCAGTATTCTAAATTCCAATTTTTTCAACGAATTTTGGATTGTTTGTGGCGTAACATTAACTTATATATCCTAGGCGAGTGAAGTAACCAAATCTTTAGCACCACTTGTCTGAGTTTTGTTCACAGAATGAAGAATGTAGGTTTCATTCCGGGCAGTTAGTTTGCTTGGTTGGCCAGAGCGGATCCTAGTGCGCAATAATTGCTCTGTTTTATGTTTCTTTATGATGTATCCAACGGTAAAGCATGGCTTTCCAACAAGCTTGGCTTGCCTGACGCGGTGTGGATTGCTCCAATACGATACGCAGACTGCTCTTCTATCTTGTGCACAGAAGGATACCTAGAACATTTCTTTCAAGAGTAGTATGGGGCTGTCCAAATACATTTTTTGCTATGAATTGAAATAGTCTTCACTCTTTCGTTGCCTGTTACCTTGCAGTTGTATCGAGTGGTAGTTAGTTCTATAGTATTCTATATAACGCATCCGAATTATCATAAAAGGGCAAGATATTTCGAAATGTGCCATGTTTTACGTGTGATACATTCTTTTCTTCTTCTTTGTTGAACTTGTCCAAATAGTTTTCCTACCCGCTGTATATAGTTTCCCTATCTATATGTTGTATTAGAAACTCAAAATTACGGTATTGACGGTAAACAATAATTGCATCCAAACAGCAGTTTGAAGGATATATTTTCTAGTGCAAGTCTACTCCTACTTTTGTGTCAGTTCTTCTTGTCACTTATTTTTCTTGTGTATTTTCTTTTCTTAAATTATGTTTGTATATGACAAAATCACGATGAATGACCCTTAAACGACAGAAAATGACGTTTTCGTTTTTCTTTCATTTACTAAATGGTCATTATCGACAACAAAAGCAATGCACGAATTAACTTCTTTAGCCAAGGGAGGGGTATTATACGTGATGTAATTTATATAAGTACTGTAGCACACCAGTTTTATGGAGGGATTTATCAATGAAATAGATTTGCCAAATGGCGATAAGCTTAGTAGAAGGGGAAAACGGCCCAACAAGCCAGACGCCGCCGGCATTTGGTCGGCGAAAGTCGGGCGGACCTCGGCAACACGGAGCCGACGTCGGCGACCCAACATCGGGCCGCTATCAAAATTGCCGACGCGTAGAGCTCCCTGAAGTAGTTCCCGCCGGGATATCCGTATAGGGGACAAGTTTTTTCCGGAACATTTTACCACAGGAGAACCCATTTGTTACTATTTCTTGACATGATTTAGCGCCGGTGTAGTGTTGTCAACTCTACGACCTCGCAGAGAAGGCAAACATCAAACATATCCTCTGTCCATCTCTGAGTCTTGTTGATGTCATTCATCTTCAGCTTCGGAGTGATATTGGTGAAGCTGCTTCCTTCCGCCATATTTTTGTCGGGGTTATCTTCTCCTTGGCTTTGTAGGTCCCTCCACTAACTGCAAAGCAGCAGTGGTCCGGAATATTTCCGGTACCCACCATATGTGGCTGGCATTCTCCTATTCGTCTGGTAGGAGACCAGTAACTACCTCGGGCTTGAGATTTCCCTACAAACTAATAAAGCAGTTGACGCGAAATCAGTTGATAGTCTATTGTGTTCCTTTACCCATTGTGCTTTAATCAGTGAAGAAAATAGTTTTCGTTACCTGATAGTAATTCATAAATTCTGCCAAACGAAGCAATTCAGTGAAACATGAGCTATGAACACGTAGGAGAAAAACGTATCCAATTCTTACGGTAAGTAATTCACAGAACTTATTATTATTCGTATGATTCGAAATATATAGTACACCCAAAATGTAACAAGATGACAGAAAATATCAGAACTACTACACACACTTCAAGTTTCCAGGAATATCGCTCTGGCGATGAAAAGGAAGAGATGTAGATGCTCGAGTGCCCATACCCTGTGTCCCAAGCTTTTTGCCACAGTTAAAGATAAAGATAAAATAAATTTTATGGGCGGTAACAGCACTATGGCTTACGCCCGTCCCGATACGGGGGAAGCCCCTTATCTTGATCATGTCAAAACTTAGCTGTTCATGAATTAAAATAATAAAATCATATAAATATGAAGAAGTAAAAGGTCTTCACAAACAGTCTAGTGGCGTAAATGGCCAGTAGAGCGAATAATACATACGAAATGTGTATAGAGTCTTTCTTATCAAAAAGTAAAAGGAGGAAGACTGTAAATGGGCCTTCACAAGATAAAACAAAAATACACGATAAAACTTAACAGCTAAGGGGCATAATCAGATTGAATAAACGGAAATCATAAAACTCTGCAAAACAAGTAAAAATATTACCTTTTGAGTTTAGGTTCATATCTCGGTTTCCCTTTCCTTCCCACGAGATTAAAATCCATATCCATCAGGTGGTCCTCAATCATGTCGCTAGTCAAAGATGAACTGGGTTCGATAGTATGTGCAGACTCTCCCTGAGCTAATTGAGCAGACAAAAGGTTCGTCAAAGTCTTAATGCTTGTAGCGAGAGGCGAAGTTCGAACTAATTTGGAGACTTTATAGGGACTAAAAGTTGTCTTAACCCGTGGAGTCCTAGAGCTCTGCACAGGTGTTTTCTGTCCCTGACTCTGCGTCGGCATATTGCGAGGAGTCTCTGATCCTTTGGGCGGCTTCAGAAGGTCGTCTTGCACATCAGACTCTATTTGTGTTGATACATTAACTGTCTGGGTACCAACCGTGACAGTTTTAACTGCTAGTCTCGCTACATGTGAAAACGCACCAGAGGGAAGGGTGCGCTGAGAGACTTCTCATCGACGTTTAGCATCACCAGCAGATATTTTCTCTATCACCATCAGCTCTCGAATTCGTTTTTCCTCTTTAAAGACCGGACAGTCACGCGACCAGGCCGTGTGATCACCCTTGCAGTTAACACACTGAAGTTTCAGTGATAGACAAGGATCCACACCATGGCTACTGGTACCGCATATTGCACATACAGCAGAGTTCGCCTTACACGACGTGCTGGTGTGTCCATAGTGCTGACATTTAAAACAACGGAGCGGACTGGGTATATAAGGACGGACAGGTAAGCAATAGAAAACTGCCTTCACGTCCCTCGGAAGCTGTGGGGTGGCAAACGTCAAAATTAGCGAGCTCGTGGGTTGGAGTTCGCCACTCTTTCTTGTTTTAATTCGTCGAACATTGACGACACCTCGGATGGCAAGTTCATTCTTAATCTCCTCTTCAGGGACATCTTGCAAATCCCAACAATAAATTACGCCCTGAGTAAAGTTCAGTTGACGGTGTGGTTCAACTTGAACTTGAAACTGACCTAGTGACTTCAATTTCAGGAGATTAGTTGTTTGTTTATCGCTAGACGTATCCATTAAGAGTGTGCCGTTGCGAAGCTTTTTAACATGTTTGAGTTCCCCGGCAACATGAGCTAGTTGCCTTTGTATGATGAAAGGGGTTAATCCCTTCAAACCACCTGGATTTTCTGTCTCATTCTTAACTTTAATCACAAGATATCGTGTGATATTCGGTACGATACTTGTCTGTTCCTCTACTGCAATTTTCTCTTCTTTGTCACTGGTAGATTCAGTAGCTGTATGCGCCTTGTTGCTTACATCAGTGACTTTATCTTCATTCTGCCTCTTCTGTCTCTTTCTTTCTTTCTGCGAAGGCGACTTATTAGGATGTGGTGGAGCCATGATGAATGAAAGCCGTAAATGCCCATACTTCTCCGTCTTCGTTCTGAGAAGCCAACGAGGCTGCCGGGTACTACCCTCATCACCCTTGTCAGCAAGCTGGAAATCGA
>JAGDQP010058540.1:0-12539 GCA_022664845.1 Lepisma saccharinum
TATGTTATTTCTAGGCTTAATATCTCGGCTGAGTTCGTTAATGAGCAAAATTGTCCCAAGGGGGTGGTCGGGGGAGGGGGTTGAAATTTTGAAAAAAATATATATCAGCCCCTATAGAGTTTAGAGGGAAACTATGTTTGCATAAATTATAGTACTCCCTATGAAGTTTACTGTGACACCAACGATTCAGGGGTTATGGGGGTACCAGTGGGGGTGGAAATTCGAAATTTTTAAAACCACGTCTTGTAAGGGAATCGTTGAAAAGCTCTTGATGATTAATCTATTACTCAGTAACTAGTTTCTTGATAGCGCTCATATAAGGCGAGATTTTAATATTTGAAGAAAAAAAAAACTTCGAGATCTACCTCAGTCTGTAGGCCTACCGAAAGCGATTTTATTTTACTCGCATACGGATTTATCGAATCCAAATTTTACGAAAGAAAGGAAAATTAAAGCTACATAAGTGAGAACATGAAATGTGAGAAAGCAATAGCGAAAGAGACTTTCGCTAAGAAGATTTTTTTTTCTCTGGGCCGATGTACAAGGAGTTGGAAGAAAATGTTGATTACATAATTTATAAATGAAATATTATGTTATATGGAGTCGAAACATTACGTAATCGTATCAGAGCAGTAGCACAGTGCACATGTTGCAGTCTACTGTTCACTCTACATCTGAACGATGGAGTTTGTTTTGACATGAGTGGACATCATGTGGAGTTAATTTAAAATACAGTACAAATCACTAGCTCCATTCAATGACAGTATCAATATCAGTATATCTGTAGAATTACAGAATAAATTAAAACTTTCGTTTACGGACTTGCTTGGATAAAATTATATTTTCAAGATGACTTTGTACATAGAACGGATTCATGCTGTGGCTTGAAAATCCGTTTGGAGTCACACAAAGTACTGTGGTCAATGTCTACAAAATTTTAAGCCTGACAGTGAGACGTACCAGGTGAATGCATAAGTTTTTGCCGTTTTTTTTTTTTTTTTTTTTTTTTGGTAAAGAAAAAAAGTAATTTTCAAGGGAAATTAATTTTGTTTTATTCAAAATATTGGCCATGGGATTCTACGCATTTCGCCTATCTTTCAGGTAATTGATGCATACCATGCCAGAAAAACAGCTTGTCTTTTGGGGCAAACCATTCGGCGAGCCATTTTCCAACGTCTTCGAAATTGCTGAAGTGCTGCTCTGCGAGCACGTGCCCCATTGATGCGAAGAGGTGATAGGCAGATGGCCCCAGGTCTGGGGAGTACGGCGGGTGCGGAAGGATGTCCCATACAAGCGATTTCAAGGTGTCTTTCACTGGTTTTGCTGTGTGAGACGGTGCATTGTCGTGTAACACAATCACTTTGCCATGTCTTCGGGCCCATTCCGGTCGTCTTTCGATCAATGCGTGATTTAAATTAATCATTTGTTGGCGATAGCGTTGTGCATTAACGGTTTCGCCGGGTTTCAAGAGTTCATAATACACAATACCGCTCTGGTCCCACCAAACACAAAGCATGGTCTTCTTGCCGAAGCGATTTGGCTTTGGTGTTGAAGGACCGGCTTCGCCAGGTGAAAGCCACGATTTTTTCCGCTTCGGGTTTTCAAAATAAAACCATTTCTCGTCACCCGTCACAATTTGATACAAAAAGGATTTTCTTTCGTGGCGTTGAAGCAGCATTTCACAAGTGACTTTGCGATTTTCCATTTGACGTTCATTCAAATCGTGTGGGACCCATTTACCCAGTTTATTGATCTTCCCCATTGCTCGAAACGTCTGCTGATTGTTTCTTGTGACACATTTAATGCTTTTGCCAATTGCTGTTGAGTTTGAGTTGGGTCATCCTCCAATAACACCTGCAATTGCTCGTTTTCGCACTTTTGTGGTCTACCAGAGCGCGCACTGTCTTTCACATTGAAATCACCACTTTTAAATTGTCGAAACCATGTTTCACATGTTCTAATCGATGGAGCGTGTTCACCATATGTTTCTACCAGCTCCCGATGACTTTCAACAGCCTTTTTCTTTTGATTAAATAAGAAAAGCAATGAGTGTCGCAAATGTTCTTTTTCAGGCACAAACTTCGACATGATCACTGAACGATAAAACAAAGACGCTAGTGTTTGGCGGACTTAACTTGTGTGTGTTTGTAGTTTAATGTCAGACGAACAAAATGACGTATGTGTCAAATGAATACGCTGCGTACTTTTCGCTGGCGCCATCTCTTAGTTAAACCGGAAACTACTTATGCATACACCTGGTATTTCCTTTCTGTAGCTACTATGGGTGTTTAAACATTTGGTTTTCTATTATTCCATCAAAGTTTGGAGTTGAAAATATATGATGGGGGACCAGATAGGAATCTGAAATTTTAACAGATACTAACTAGTCCTGTAGGGCAGTATTATGCAGCTAAAATCTGGAATTTGAGATTTCACTACTAACAGAGTTACATCAACTTTATATATACAAAAAGCACGTTTGATTCGAGCATCCTGAGAAGAGATTACGTGCCATATAACGTACCAAAATATGCATATAATATAACAAAATAAGGCAGAGAAAAGCATTTACATATCACAATTCCTAGATAGGCGTACAAGCCAGAAACTCAAAAAGAATGCGGCAATATTTTGCCAAAGACGTGTGCACAGAATAAGAGACGAGACTAGCAGAGGACTGGTGCTGGGAGCGGCCATGTCAGCAAATATATATAAAATTTCGGATACGATTTTACATTTCTAATATTTTATACGCTAAACTTTCATCAATTTTCTTCTCAGAATGTTGGAAGTCAAACGTGCTTATTTCATATATAAAGTTGTTGTAACTCTGTTAGTAGTGGAATCTGAAAGTCCTTATTTTTGCATCATGATACTACTCTACAAGACTATTATCTGTGAAAATTCAGATTCCTACTTGGGTCTCCTCCATCAGAGATTTTCAATATCAAACTTTGGTATAATGTTAGAAAATCATATGTTTATGCATCCATATTATAGAAAGGAAATAAGTCTCAGGCTTAAATTTTTTGTAGAGATTGACTACAGTGCTCTGTGTGCCTCCAAACAGATTTTCAAGCCACAGAAAGAATCCCTTCTATATAGAAAGTGACTTTGAAAATGTTGTTTTGTCCATTGTCCAGCAGCGATTTGAACTCACATTCGCAGTGTCCGATTGGTGCAATCTTCAGAGAAGGGGAAGAGTTCTTCAAACCGTAGAATACCGTATTTTATGTCTGTCGATATTTTAGGTTTTGGAGTTATTTCGGAAAACAGAGCCTGGGAAAACTTTTGCAGAGAGGGGAAAATACAAACCATCCCCAGGTTCAAGTCGAACACTGCACATTCGAGTTACAACATGGGGTAGTAGTAGAGCCATGTTACAACTTACAACTAGGCTGTGGTATGTTGAGTCCAATAGTTTTTAACCCAAGGAGCTACGACTTACCTGGGCTGAGAATCTGAGGTTTCCATAAATGTCTGCATACTGAGGACTTGGTTGCGCACCATGACACAAATATGGCGGCCATAGTCGAAAGAAGTGAAATAGGAAAAAAATTGTGGTTTTGAACTACCATTACATAAGGGTACTCGCACACCAAACATTAAAATAATTTAGAATAGTCGAGCCGCCAGTGCTGGACCATTTACAATGGAATGACCACAACATTTTTCACATATACCGGTAGTGTTTCTAATGTTGTTATTGTATTATTACTATTCATATTACATATTACAGCTTGAGTTACATATTCATTGTTTTCTGGCAACAGTGGTCGCTTCCTTTACTAATGTCATTAATGCGCGGTTGCCAAGTGTTTGATTCAAGGATCTTTTTAGCATATCACTACTTTTAGAAGATGTGTGAAAAGTATTACTTATGCCCTGTTTACATTACTATCATCTTACCATAGTTAACGTTAACCCGAGTTCATTTTAGTAATGAAAACGGTAGTTTACCGTTAACGCGGGTTTCAAATTTAACCAACATCAACTTACGACGGTTATCTTCTTACGTTAGTAATCTAAACGCAAGATGGCCGTTAAGCGCAGCTCAATTCGTGAGTTTATTTCTTTATTTATCGAAATATATAGCATCGTAGTGGTGCGTATCACTTTTAAAGTATAATAGAATGATGGCAGAACTAATCTACAAAATTTTACGCCACAATCAATTCATTTGTGTTCATTTTTTAAAAATTTAATCCTCTCCCGTGGAACAAGAAGATTCTTTACTCTACGGAAACTTCTTCCTGTTTCTGCACAGACAATGGTAGAACAAGCACGATAACCAAGTTAATTTCTTTAGTCTGAACGCAAGTTAGTTTTACTCATACTTTTTACCATCGTAAAATGTTAGTAATCTAAACAAGGCATTACCGGTACATCAGAAATTGCGTCAAATGCATTCCAATTTTTTGAAAGTTTTTAAGGAATCTGAAAAGCAAAGATTCAGAGAATGGAAACCACAGCGCATTTAGGTGGATTTTGGGTAAGTAGATCTCTGTAATTATTGCTTGCACACCTCTGAATCTGCTTAATGGCAGCAGCGACGTCGAAGATCTGGCCACACATTTCATTTAGATCAATCTTAAGCTTCGACAATTTCTATTGTATAATTTTAGCGAGGCTTGCACATCATACATTGCTACAAACATCAGCACAGTGAAAAAGCAACCGTATGTTATCCTATTCAGCGGAAATTATTTTGTATTAAAAAAGGATTTCTGTGGTTAGATTAGGATGTAATATTTATGCAATTGGATAGCCCTTGGAATATAGATACCGACGAACAGAAAAAAAATGCGAATACGAAAAAAGTGGACTTGGAATGTTTTTCAATTCAGGATTTATGATCTGAATGTGCAGATGCATATTCGTATGCCAACAGTGCTTTGCTCCTGAAGTTTTGATTGAAATGAAACATAATATTGTAACATTTGCGAAAGCATGTGCACGATGCATTATAAAATCAAAACAAAAAGCAATTGTGTCGAATTAACAATACTACCCCCACACAAAAATAATGCTTATTTTATTAACTAACATTTAATTAACAAGAAAGTGCAAATAATTTTCACCGGTGACGCTAACACGCCAGACATAAATTAGGAATCAGTAGAGATTCTCTCCAAACAGTTTTATATTAAACAAAACTCACAAACAATTCTAGAACTTGCTTAACTGTTACGTCTGAAACAAGTGATTGTTGAAACATGTAAAGTCAGTGTGTCATCTATCTGGGATATTTTACTCACTAACATAGAACAATACTCTATAATTTATAAATCCTCCCCAACTGATTTATCGAGACCGCCATCACCACCCTTATTTATGCATATTTCTTGTCAAAGGTCATGATAATTAAGTTTTAAATGAATGTTCTCACTATATACCGAATCATATTACATATATTCAAAAGCTACTTTTGATGGTATTGTCTCAGACCTCAGGCGTCTGCCTGATAGTGTTAACACTTAACTCGACTCTCATGCACTAACAACTTGTACGATTTCTCTCATAGTAGCTTCAATAATAACATTTCCAGAATTACCTTTGAAAAGGATAAATGCACAAAGAGAGATCCTTGGATGAAGAAAGAATTGAAAACTTTAAATAACAAGAAAATTCAGGGGTGCCCACAAGGGGTGGGGGTTAAGAAATCTATAAAAATCTCTATTTGAGGGGAGTTTATAAAAATTAATCGAAAGGAAGAGTTTCTTTTTATGGAATGATTTTTCATACTGAGAATAGTGGTTCGAACGTATTGATTAATTTTAGAAGTGGTGGTTCAAATCCCTCCTTGGTCCTGGAAGAAACATTTGTGTAATCTCGTAGTTTTGTCAATGCCTCAGAGATAAATGAAATTAAGCAAAAGATTGAAACGTAGTGGCTTACACAATATGATTTTTGAGTGCAATTATTTGCTTATGATTCTGTCAGACGCCACTTTTGTTTGATAGGTACGAAAATCGAATTTTCTTTCCTGCTTTCTTGTATAGCAGAAGTATTTAAAGGAGTCGTAACTACTAACTGCATCCCTTACCAGAAAATCATACCCTCTACGACACTTCAATCTGCACTTTTTCTGAACTTTATTACATTAGGAGATATTTACAAAAAAAATAATAATAATTAATTAGCTGATAATTTAATTTCGATGCCGAAATCCCTCTTAATTACGTAACTAGTCATCCCACTTTAGTTTGAAGTTCAGATTGCGTTTTGTCCAGAGTTTGGGCTTATAGGAAGTCATATTCAGATGGCAGATCCTTGCCCAGTCATTACCCGTGTCCATGTTTAACCAGAGACAAAGTCATCAATCCTGTTTGATTAAGCGTTGTTTCGATGTATATTTTATATGCGTTAAAATTCGTTGCACCAGACCAGATTGATATTTGAATTAGTCATTTATAATAGTGTTTTTATGTAATAGCATTTTAAATATTTACAGCGATACTCTTCCACAGCAAACTTCCACATATTTGTAGCCTCAGATCAGATATTCCTTATCCTGGGCCGCAATCTTGAAACCGTTCCAGTACCTTCAGATTTTCCCCCCCGACTTTTGACGTAGATGTGCCTCAAACTTTAGCCAGTGTTCTTTGGGTTTTGCTTACTGAGAGCTGTTTTTGGTTCGCACAAAGAATTTTGAATTTTAACTTAAAATTATGGGTAATATAACATGCGATTTGGCACGAGAAATTGTGTTGCTGAAAGTGATTGCACATAGAATTTCAATTTGAATTTTCATAATTATACCATCGGGCTGGTGGTGGTGGGTTAATCACACAGTTTGGGGGGAGTCATGGGCATAGGGGGTGGGCACCATTGAAGAAAACAAAATACTTTATCAAATACGAAAAGACTAGACTCGAATACGAAAAGACTCATTATGACTACTGGTGTGATTTCCTTGGCATCGAACCTCTAGAATTAAGAAGAAGAAAGCTAGATAGTAAACTTTTCCGTTAAATTTTCTCGAACGAACTACACTGCAATTTTTTTATTGAAAAACTTAATTTTAATGTATCTTTTAATGAATTTGTACCCAACGAGACGTTCTTCCTTTTTGAGTACTACTGATAAGGGTGACATACTACTCAAACGTCTTATTACAAATTTTGAACCCTATTAGTTCATTTTTTAGTACATTTTTATGTACATTTTCTGCGAGTACTTATTTCATTATTGTATTTCTTTTTGCTTATTTCATGTACCTTTTGCTTATTTTATGCATTGTATTTTAGTTCATTTTATCTGAGCTTTGTCTTGCCTCATGTATCCCACTGTATTATTCAACTAACTTGTAATCTAACATGTATTCACCAAGTGCAATCTTGGTCTTCCAGTTGTTCATAGCACTCAAATAAATTAAAATAAAATTTATTATTATTAGGTTAGGTTAGGTTAGGTTAGGGTAGGTTTCTCAGATAATTACAATGACGGATTTTAAAAATATATTTCATTTACATTCCAAAATCACACTAGCATTAAGTACATTTTTTTAAACTCTTGTCTTATTTCGGGAGAGGAGCTGCAGCCCCATCACCCCCCTCTAAATAGGCCACTGCCTGTCAACGCTGTTCTTTTGACTTGCAATTATCAATAGCCATTGATCACACTCCATTAATTTCCATTGTAATGAACAACGAGTTCTAATACTCCAGGCAGTAACACATTTTAATGATCCTTACTATTCAAAGTTGTTGGACATGTTACTGTCTGACGTTACTGAGAAGTCACTCTTAGAAAAGAAAAAAATGTACTCTGTTCTGGGTACAGATTCCATTTCGTTAATTTGAAAATCATGATTATTTTATTTTTTGAAATGATTTTTTTATAATTTAATCTTCTTCCGTGTAACAAGCAAATTCATTACTCAACCACGGAAACCTCAACCTGTTTCTTTACAGACAATGGTAGTACAAGCACGATAACCAAGTTAAGTTCGGTAGTCTGAATGCAAGTTAGTTTTACCCATAAGTTTTACCATCGTAAAATGTTAGTAATCTAAACAAGGCATTACGGGGATTGCACCCATTCCCATGAGGGTGATGAGTACCTCTGAACTAAACGAAAAATGAATTAGGAATACTTAACAGAGCATACTATATGACACATGGTAATACCATAGACCTCATAATAGATAGACTTACCACGCTTCCCCATTTCTGGCTATGCTAAAACCAATGGCGGTTCTAGAGGGAAAAAAAACTGGGGGGTAGCACTCAACATTGCATATTACATATAAAGTGTTTCTATTTTGATGCTGTCCATAATCTACATTCTCTTTCTTTCCTTTTTTGCCTTCCCAACATTCGTTCCAAGGCGTTTTTCAGGACAAGCTCTTCTCAGACAATGACCCAACTAATAGTGTTTAAAAAAAAACCGGAAAAATGGAACGCCGGAAAAAACAGGTAAAAAACGAGGTTTTCCAATTTTTCATACTATTTTGGAAAAGAACGGTTTTTTAAAAATATTACGGGATCTCTGACAACATTTTATGATCAATGAATTAATTAAAATGTTAGTTCATGTTCAAAACATATATTTAGAAAAAAAAATCCGCAATGGGACTACCTCTGATAAAGTTTTGAAGCATTATGAGTTTTCTCGGTTTGAGCCAGAGATGCCTAAGGGACAACGTTTCTCTCATGTACAAGGGTACTAATGAGATATATTGTATTCCTAATGTAAATTGAGAGGTTTTTTTTGTACATTTTTGAACGTAAGAACATTTAATTATACTAAACCTAAACAGCAAATGCATTAGATGTGATAATTAATTAATGTTGGTAATGAAAAGGCAAAAAAAAAGGTCTTTTTTGCCTCGTGGAAAAAAAACAATTTTTTCTGATTTTTTTTTCGTCCTTTAAAACAACAAATGGTGTGATGCATATTAGTCATTTTCAGTCATTTTTTTTATTGCATATTAATTCTCCTTAGGTATATCTATGAAGGAAATATGTACGTTAAAAACCTTTTTCAGGGTAAGAAAATAATTAGTTGAAGCAAAAAGTAAACATTTTAATATTGAAATAAACATTATTTAATAAAATAAAGTTTCTAGGTAGTGCTATGTAATATTTATTGCACAAAATAAATTCAAATTAACTTAACATTATATTTTTACAAAGTAAAACATTTTTCCCAATTTAAAATAGTAAATACTATGTCAGTTTTTACTTGAATTTTACCATAGAATGACAATAAACTATTATTTTTTATTTCCATTGTTAATAAACAGGTTATTTCCTGATCAGAAGCTTAGAAGAAATCCTGTTGAAAATGCTCATTTTGTGATTACTCTAAAGTACAGCCTAACAATGGGATATATATTTGTTTTTTTTTTTCAAAATTTAAATAAAAGCAAAACTAATAATATTTATAACCAAAGAAATTTGTATCTTTATTATGAGTAATCAGTAACTACAGATTGATTCTACGGTTTCCGATATTCGCAAACTGATCCAGTACCTCAGATGGATCCTGTAAAAGCGGATGGATCATGTTTATAGAAGAAGCTTATCATGGTACACTTCATTTCATGTTCAAGTAACGATAACATTAAACTTCTTGCAAAATAAATATTAATTATACTAAATATTTCAAGACAATTGGGGATATTAGTTTATCTTCACTGCAAAAAATTGGGGGCGCCCAGGCCCCCGGCCTAGAACCGCCTCTGGCTAAAAATAATGATTTTTTGTTCAGAGCACGTGATTTTGAATCCATCCGCTAGGTTGCTCTGCCATAGACGTCATAGTAGAATAGTTATTTTTAGCGCAGCCAGAAATGGAGAAGCGTGCTAAGTCTATCTATTATGAGGTCTATGGGAATACTTCAACGTAAATTTCTTTCCCAGACGCTACTTTTGATTCATTTCTAGGAAACATTTTTAGTTTACATAGTGAATTTATATAAACAAAACACATTTAAACAATAATACTGTGTTAAATATTATCCACAAAGCCCCTTCGAGCTTGAGAATTAGGTGCTAGATTTTTTTGTAGAATTAACCGCCCAAAATAACAGACGCTTTATATTATATTTTCAAAAATATTTTGTTCTGTACTCTAAAATTATTGATAACCAAGTCCTTTAAAACTGTTAAAGCGAGAATGTCCATGCAAGGTGCACCCCTCAAAAATATCCTGGGTCCGGCCCTGTATATATAAATTAGTGGCCATTGTTTTTATTTATGGCACACGCATGTGTTAGAACGTCTCCATACACTAACCTTGTATACAACAAATACGTGCAAAGCTTTCAGTACTTAGTGTGACAGTAGATGGCAGCACATACTATACGAACGCTAAAATAAAATTTTAACAACACTAAACAAATAAGGTTCACATTGTATGTTTGCGATTTATTTACAGATATCTTATTTTGGAATTACCTATAATCATGGACATAATATAATTATGCGTAGGGTTTTAAAAAAACTGAATATTCGGTTCTCCCAGTAAGTAACTTGAAAAGAGAGTTCAAGAACGGACAGTAGGTATATCGATTTAAAACAGACGCCATATTGCTTGTTTACGCAATACTTTGTGTAGAAGCCTACTGTGGGTGTTTTATGCCCTGGCTTCAAAATGTCTTCTAAATTATAAATAGTGAAGATTCTCTGCATGTAGAACGACTAACGAGGGAGATATGTAGTTGTTTTGTGAGAAATGTGTTTTCTGTTTTCCCTCCGTAACTGTTATAACACTATAACTGTTAAAAATAATAATTTTAATAAGTCTTAAATAAAATGACAGTGCAGAACTGGGGGTTAGTTTTTCCCAACTGCAAGAAAGCAGAGTGTAAAAATTTCGTTTAAGATTAATTTATTTAATTGTGGCATGTTATGTGTGAGACAGGAGAAGTATACCGATGCGTAAGGCCTATAAGAGCGAGAGTGATAAATTACTTTTAGGACTTAGAAATTTCTTACAAATTTATTTGTGGCCGTAAGGCATCTAAAACACAGCTCAGCTCAAGAACTTGGTAGTATATATAGTTCATATAATAACTGTCGATAACACATTCTAAGTAATTGTCGGAGCACGAACTAATTGGTGTCGTGAGAACTTGACAGAAAACTACATTTTAATGAATGAATTCATGGTGTTCGACTCCCTCGAAAAACCTGTTTCAAGAAGGATTTATTACAATTTTAGTCCTGATTTAATTCAATTTAATATATTAATACATTTCATAACTAGGCACAGTTTGGACTCTCACCGTAGACCTAAGCCCATGGCAACAATATACAGATGCTTATCAGAATAATGGAAACACCTGTAGTTGGCAACACGACAGATGTATGGGTTGGCAGTGGTGTCGTGGCGACCGCAGCGCCGGACTGCTGGTGGTGGTGTGTTAGGTCGGTCTCCATACTACGTCAGGCGTCGTGGAACAGGAGTGTGCAGTGGCTGCAGCAGACGGAGGTAGTGTAAAATGGGAGACCTCTCAGAGTTTCAAAGAGGGCAAATTGTTGGTGCGCGGTTATGTGGAGTGAGTGTGACGGCAGTGGCTAGTGTGTTAGGTGTGTCGCCAGGGACAGTGTCGAAGGTGATGACGGCCTACACAACACACGGGAAAACCACATCGGGGAAGCGGAACAGTGGGCGGAAGAAAAGCATCAGTGACAGGGCACGCCGGGTATTAAAGCGCATTGTTACGCGGAACCGTCGTGCCACTGCGGCGCAAGTGACGGAGGAACTCAATCAGCACCTCCCCCAACCTGTTTCGACAATCACAGTCCGCCGCGAATTACATGACATGAACTTACGGGGTCGTGTTGCACGGGCCAAACCTCTCATCAGGGACCAGAACGCTTTAGCACGCCGCAAATCGTGCCGCGACCATGCAACTTGGACCGTTGACGACTGGAAACGTGTGGTATGGTCGGATGAGTCACCATTCACCCTATTCCAAACCACGGGCCGTGTTTATGTGTGGAGAACGCCCAAAGAAGCGTATGATCTGCAGTGTCTCCGCCCAACTGTGAAACATGGCGGCGGCACGGTGATGCTGTGGGCCGCAATATCATGGTTTTCATTGGGTCCTGTGGTCACACTTCGCGGACGCATCACTGCCAACGATTATGTCGCAATTTTAGGAGACCACTTGCATCCTATGGTCCGGATGTTGTTCCCGGACAATGACGCCATATTCCAGGATGATAATGCACCCATTCACACAGCTGGAGTTGTTGCAGCGTGGTTTGAGGAACATCGGGATGAAGTTCAACACCTCCCCTGGCCCGCCCAATCCCCAGATCTCAACATAATTGAACATCTGTGGTCCATCTTGGAAACACGACTCCGGCGACGTTTTCCACCTCCATCCTCTCTCACAGAACTGGCCGATGCCCTGCACGAGGAATGGTGTAATATTCCACTTGCTACCATTCACGACCTCTATGCCTCCATCCCACGTCGCATCAAGGCTGTTCTGAAGGCGAAAGGTGGCCCGACACCATATTAATCTGGTAAGTTGCACTTTCGTTCAGGTGTTTCCATTATTCTGATAAGCATCTGTAT
>JAGDQP010058541.1:0-12539 GCA_022664845.1 Lepisma saccharinum
CAGCATACACTTACTTACACTTACATCACTTGCACCAATTACATCGTCTTCCTCCGAGTGAACTTCTACATTGTCCTCACAATCGCCAAAATTACTTCCAGAGTCATCTAGTAAGGGCAATACAAAATCTGGAAACTTGCTTGAACTTGTACTGACTTGCGCCATCATATATCATGGACGCAGCACTAATATATTGTCTAAAGTAATTATTCACAGGACAAAAGTTTATCTACGTACACACACACCTGGGGTGATGTAGTACCCCACTGCCTATCTATATTCACATTATACGAAAGCTAAAAAGATTTCACAACCACAATCATGAACGTCGACCTATCAAACTAGAATACAGAAGACAACAGCAGATGCCCTTGCAAGCTGCGGTACTAGCTGCAATTTGTGTTTTCCAGGGTTAATTAGGGTTGTATGTTGTCTAAAATTTAATTTTTCGTCCAATATTAATCCTAGATATATTACTTGCCTTTCTCTTTTTATTGTCTTATTATTCACTTTGATAATTTTACCTCTATTGAACTTACATAGTACGTATTTTGTCTTATCCGACGATATTGTTAATTTATTTTCTTTACACCACGATATCATTCTATTAGTCACTTCGTTTGCCTTGGTTTGCAACTCCAGACGACTGCTATCTTTGAGCACGACCACCAGGTCGTCGGCATATCCCACCACTCTTTCAACTTGGCACATACTATCCAGCACTTCCAGACACGCCTGGAAGGCTAAGTCCACGAATACCGGGTCCAACACCGAAAACTGCGGGCAGCCCTTAGTCGGCGTTTTAGCCACGACGCCTTCCGCTGTTTCTACCTTTATTATTATATTTACAAAGTAGTTCTTAACGACTTTCCACAATTTATTATGTAATTTGATTTTCTTCAATTCCTCTAATATTGCAGGCCACCATAAGTTATCGAATGCTCCCATGATGTCGAAGAATATTCCAATTACATATTTACAGTTGCCACTTTTTAACATGCAGATGCTATTGCACAACTCATTGATCGTGATCTCTGGAGATTTTTCTAGACGAAATTCGAACTGTAATCTGCAATTTACCAGATCTTTCCTTTTTTCCTTTTTTTTTGCTAGTATTTCCTTGAAAAATTTGCTAATAGTATTAAGCAAACAAATCGGTATATATAACTTGGGATTTTGTTCATCTTTGTCCTCTCCCTTAAGTAATATTATCAAATTAGCTTGTTTCCATGGGTCAGGCAACACCTCTTGGCTTATACATTCATTGAATAGCCTGGTTAGATATGGAATCCATATGTCTGAATTTATTTTCTATATTTCATTTTAACATGGTCTGAACCTGGAGCTTTTCTTTTGTTTAAGATTTGTTTCATATTTGGACAATTTGTTCGTTCGTAACATTTAGCTAATCCGTATTTTCCGCCTCGCAGTGTGGAGGAGTATCTTCATTCTCCCTGGTTCTTCTATTCCCCTCGTTTTCGTCCTGGATTCAGTCAGCGGGAAAAAAATTGTTGTATAGAAGTTCTATTGTATTTTTTCAATTTGTGGTGTGGTCGTCCTTCAGTGTATTTAATGAGCTTTTAATAATTTAGACATTATGATTTTGTATGACATGGCCCAGAAATCCTGGTTAAGATTGCTTTCCACAAATTTATTCCATATTTTCTTCTTGGTGCCCTTGAGTTCTTTCTCGAATCGTTGCTTAATACTCCTGTAGTTCTGCAATGTTCTTGTTCTCAGAATGTGGTCTCCTGCCGAAATATCCTTTCTGCTAGTTGAGTTTTCTTTTAAGCTTATAAAATTCCTTTGTCCAGAATGGATTCCTGTTGTTGTTGATGTTTATGATTATAGGAGTTGATTTTTTTATGGCATTTCTTATGGTTTCTTCTATATTGTTTGTTAATTCTGTTAGATTGCAATCTGGTTCTATCTGCGGAAGCAACAAGCTTTCTTCAAATTTCTTCTTATTTAATTTGTTTACATTATAGTTGAAGTTGTTATTTAGATCTAATTGTTCCTTATTGGTTTGATTCATTTCGAGATCTATTATAAAGCAGACGGTGCCGTGGGCTCTAGTAGTTGCATGTTCATCAACAATCCAATCAAATATACTATTGTAAATATACACCTTGGTTAACGTTACGTCTATATTAGATTCCACTCCAGCCCTGCCCCTAAAGGTTGGTGGCAGTCAAACCTTATTAATGACTGTTAAATTATGTTGTTCGATTAACTCTTCAAATTTCTCTCGATTTTCATCCGCATTGGGGCACTGCCACAGTGGAGATTTTGCATTCGGATCCCTCAAAATAATAACGTCTCTATTTGAAAATCCACTTAAAATATCAATAAGGTTTTTTGCAAAAACATCTCTCGAAAGGCAGAATTGTCATTATATGTTTACTATTACAATCTCTCGATCCCCTCGACTTATTTCCACACATATTGTCCACTTATCTACATATCTGAGGTACACCAGAGTCTTTGTCTTTTTTAAGAACCATTACCGCTAACATTTGGCTGATATCTTCAGGCAGTACTGTTATGGCATCCAGCGGCATACATATTAATTTACACTTATATGAATAAGGTTCCTGCATACATACGATGTCCACATCTTCTTTTTTAAAATAGTGTCTAATTTCGGTTGTTGCCAATTTGGATCTATCTAAATTAATTTGGACACTTTGAATGTAGCTAAGGTTGTCTTGTGTGGACACAGCAGGCAGGAAATTCCTCAGCCGGGTTAAAAGCTATTCTTCCGTACTCCAGTACTCCATAACAAACTGCCTGTATAAATTATTAATTTAAAAGACTCCTCTCTTCTTACGAATACCTTGTGTATTAGTGATAGCAAATCCGTGGGGTCAGTAGTTATACCATTTGCTCTTAGGTTGATTTTATCAACCTTCTCTGTTGTCGGAAAAGTTATAGTTTTCCCCTGCGGGTGGATATTCCTCAAAACCACTCTAAGGTCCGCCGTCAGCATTTAAGATTCTTCCAATGTTGATAGGTTGTAATTTAGGTTTAATTCCTCTTAAAATTTATTCTGATTAAAGTTTGGTGTGTCTCTGTCTTCTTTTCCTACCCCTTCACTCGTATCTCGTCTCTCGTGTCTTCCCTTGTCTTCAAGTCCGTTTCCAATTAAATATCCTCCAGCGATGTGGTACTTTTCACTCCTTTTTTTCCCTATATAATCTTGGAATCCAAGATTTCCTCTTCTTGTAAGTCGTCCTTCCTATTTTTGTCCCTTTTCTATCTCTTCGGTTTCTGTATCCTTTCTTTCTTCGTCCCTTATTCGTTTCGTCAGATCCATACTTACCTTTTCTTCTGTGTTCTTTTCTTCCTCTTCGTTTTGCTTCTCCTTGTTTAAGTCTTCTAGTGCTGTTGAAGTGGTTCTAAACAGTATCTGGTCGTTGTCTATCATTTCGAAACCAATGATGTTTTTATTTTCCCATTCCTTTATTTTCTTTAGAACCATGTATGGATCCGCTTTCCATAATCCCATTCCAATCCAATCACCGGAATCGTTATTTTCTTTCTAGTGTCTCTACGCACAGGCCACAGCACTTCAAGCATCAAATCCAAGTTACTTAGGAAGTTCTCCTTTGATGATTTAATATTCATGAATCCGCATCCATATCTATTTATTGACAAATATATTTCAAGATTTTGGTCTTCACAGACCTCTGTTTTATCCTTCGCCATTTCATCCACATTAAATTGATCATGTGTAAGGGCCACCAATTGGACCAATCCCCTAGGGAATGTTATGAGTTCCGAATTTGTGTGGTGGATAATAATTTGGTTGCTTTCTTCAAAATTGATAAAGCCAAATTTTATTGAGAGATTGTTTTCCTTTTGTTTAGTATAGCTGTTTAATAACCAATTGTTTATAAATTATTTTATATATTTTTGTTATATTCCAAAAATCTATCAATATTTCTCTTTTGTTTGCACGGGGGTAGTTTTTTTTATTGTAATAGTCTCGACTTCAACCTCATTATGGTTAAATTCCATAATCAAATTTATCGATTGTTCTTTGCAAGCTTAACTTGTATTGAGGGCAATCTTGCTGTTCCCCCCACTTTTACCCCCTTTTATGACACGGTAGGTACACATACCTTTTTATCATTTTCTTTGCATTTTTTCTTCTTGTGATCTTTTTCCCCGCATATTCCATATCTTGCTTCATATTTGCAGTAGTTAGCTATGTGCCCCTTAGTAAAATTATTTCAAACGTTGCGTAACTACAAGGTAATCTATAACATTTGTCACCTCCTATCCGATGGAAACTTCTGGATTCTGTAGTAGGATCTGCCTTATCTGTTTCGGCACCTCGATAACCAGATGGTAGCTGTCGGGATTTCTTGGTCCTGGTTTGAATCTGGGATTAACCAGTTGTCTTTGCTCGTTCGTAATGTCCTGTAGATTCCTTACTACAAGTTCCTCGGTTTACTTCTGCTTCGTTCATCTCCGTTGGGATGCCGTAGATGAACATCATAGGATTCTTCTTTTCGCTTCTGTTTAACAAATCAAAATTCTTCGTCATATCGGGATGGTTCATCAATCGTTCCTTATCTTGGGGTGATGCCATCTGCGAGATTAGTGCGGTCTTTGTCTGAATAATGGAATATTATTTTATCGTTCCTTTGGATTGTTCTTGTAATTCGCATTCTGGTATTTTTCAGAGCTTCGCCCTATTTCGATCTGACTAATATTGTTGGTTTTGTATTCCTCTTAGTCGTTTCTATTATTCTCGTTTGTTCCGGAATCCTAGTGTCCTGTTTCAAACCATCTGCAAAGCTAACATATGTTATTGGCGTTGCTACTTCCTTTGTTATTAGGCTTCCGTTTTCTGCGTATCTCTTAATCCTGTCTCTGCAATTTCCCTTCTGTTTCTAATCTCCGATGTTCAATTTGGTTGACGGTTACTTCCAATTATTGTATTTTAATGCTTCCGGTTATTGCTTCTTCCTCTAAGTCTGTGATGGATTTTGCAAATTTGTCCATTTCATTGTCTCTGTCTTCCACCCTTGTTTGCCATTTCATAAGTTTCATTTCGCATTCTTTTAATCTTGTGATTTCCCTTTCAAGTTTCTCTTGGTTCCTTTCCAGCTCCATGATTCTTCCTTCCAGAAATCCATTTCGTATCTTATGTTCTTCATTTTCTTTCTCGTGCTTGTATCTTTTGCTTGCTTCCTCCTGTTCTGGTGTTCTTAGTCTCTTCTTTGTTTTCTCTTCCTCAATGAATGACGGTGTTCTCTACCTGCAAGGTGTTGTGTCCAGATTCTCCTGGTCAGCGGCTCCTTTGCGAAAACTTCTCAGCGGTGTTGTTTTGGCTGCTCCATTCTTATTGACACTTTCCCACTCCGTACACCTCGTCCACAAGCTTGTGCCTTACCTCGTTGTCTTCCGTGTTTGATCGCGATTTGCTGACAGTAATCTCCTTTCTCTTCTCTTTCTCCATCCATTTAAGTTTAAATGCGTTGTTCGGATCGATATCCGTATCATCAGTTGCATTCCGCTACTTATATTCTAACTTCGTGAGTCCCGTTCAGGTAATGTCTGTATGGTCGAACTTTTTCGCCATCCTTGCGTATTCTCGCTCGCACTCGATAGCGCAGAAAAAACAGCGAAGAGTCTTTACTTACTCACTAGAGAGAAAGTACGGCATCCCCGAAGCCTCAGTTCCGGGCGCCCGACATTGTCACCGACCCCTCAAAATATCAAGTACCCATCCCTAACGGCCCCGGAAATATTGCCCACTTAGCCCTCCATACTGTCTATTCAACAACGCACAGAAAAGAAAAAAATCTTGGATGTCTGCCCTCGGGACTTATAGGTTTTTCGCTTAACAACAGCCTAGGTCGCCGGAAATACTCAGTCAGATACCCCGGATAATGTGACTGCCTTTGATGTTAAGATGTTCTGAGTCTATTTTAGTTCCATAAGATTAACACTGAAAAATTTAGCAGTTCAATAACTCAGTCAGAAAGAATTGCGCATGCATAAAATGCGCACAAAATGTTCTACTCGATAAACAGAAAAAAAGTTATCTACTTACAGTTAATGTTCGCTTCGTTTCTCCCCCAAAATCGTTTCTTCAGGAGCACAAAACATACACGTGCACTCACCTTCAAAGCCACAACTCAAGTCAGTCATCGAATATCAGACATGTTGAAATGTGTTAAAATGTAATGTGTTTGCGCAACCATCGTGCACAAATACTATAAGAATGAGTTCTTGAACAATCGCATATATACTCAAAATACTGATGTGTACTTTCATCGCAATACTATACACCGCAACTCGCGGTTTACAATGATGGCTTGCTCAAGGCCCGTGATATTTACTGTGTAACTGAGTCGTCATAAGTGGGTTTTGAGGTTTATTCCTCCAATTTTTCTCCCCTTCCGAAACTGTTCTTTCTATTCATACACTTGTGCCCGTGAACAGTGTTTAGTTTCCTGTGACAGCGTTTTATTATTTTCATTAGCTTTCAATCCTGGCATAATTTCAGATGGTTAATTATCGTTTCCTTCGCCAGCAATTTAATCATACGTTGCGCCTTCATACATCTACATCATGATGACTGCGATATATATATATATATATATATAAGTTACTGTGGAGCATAGTCGGTAGCGCGCACGACTTCAATGCGAGCTGTCCCTGGTTTGATTCCCTGTGGGGGCTGAACAATTTCGGTTTTGAGCCAGCATCGTGAGGACAATTGGGGAGCTGATGTGAAAAAAATACAGTGTGAGCTTCGGCTCTCCTCTTCCAACCTGTCTGGTCAGCGTGGGAGCAGTAGACCAACTCATCCCTTCAGGGAGAGGTCTCATCCACTAGTGGATTGAATATGGCTGTGATTTATGTATCGATATATATGAGGGGCGTTCCATATTGATTTACACTTTTTTACACTTACAATAACCTGTATGCCTCTTCAGATACATCCACTTTCTCAACATAGTCTCCATTAAGAACTACACACTTGCGCCACCAGTGTGGCAGCTTCTCTATGCCCTCTACGAAACACTATTTCGGAGTTTGTCACACCCACGTTCGGACAGCTTCTTGTAGTTCCTGGAAGTCGGCGAAATGATGTCCACGCAGCGGTTTCTTCAATGCCCGAAGAGGTGGTAATCAGAAGGGGCCAATTCAGGAGAATAAGGTGGGTGTGGAAGCACCTGGAACCCCAGCCCATTAATGTCAGTAGTGGTTGCCCTACTTACGCGGGGACGAGCGTTGTCGTGTTGCAGGAACACAGCTTTCCCCCGTTTTCCAGGTCGTTTCCTTTGAATTGCACAGTGCAAACTCCGAAGCGTTGTCACGTTTGACTTGCTGTAAATGGTGGTCCCGGGTTCCAGCCAGTCAATGAGTATGATTCCATTCTTGTCCCAGAAGACTGTTGGCGTGCGTTTGCTTACGGAAGGCTGTATACGGAACCTCTTTAGCGTGGGGCTGCGTTGATGCTTCCACTGAATTGATTGGACTTTGGTTTCTGTCTCATCTTAGTGCAGCCAAGTCTCGTCGCCAGTAGCGTGTTTGGACTTCTGGATCCTGGCTGTAGCGGTGCAGAGGATCACAGTTGTGTTTGTGCAGCATTCAGGGATTTGGGAACTCACCTGGCAGACACCTTACCCATCTTAAGGTGTTTGTGCACTATGCGGTAGAGTGCTTCTGGCATGTCATGTGGCTGCCTCCAGTTCCGTGAACTTGATGTACCTGTTGTCCTGAATAAGCCGCTCTACTGTTGAACTGTTCACTGGTGTTGTCGCAGTCACTTTCTTTCCAAACTGGTTTCATTCGCTGTAGATGAACGGTCAATGTCCCAGCCGTCCACCCAGTAGTACACGGTTTTGCGTGACGATACGCACTCTCCACACACTGACACAAATCGCCTTTTAATTTCCGCATTCAGTACACCCTCTTTCCACAGAAACCACGTTGTCCAGCGCTGTTCTTGCTGATCACCTTCTATGTTGTCCGCTCACGTATTTACTGCTGTTGGTGAAATATGCTGCAAGGTACAGGGATTACACGTCTCTGTATTGATCTACCACCTGAAGGCAGACCCAAGTACTACTTCTTTCCAACTGTCCGGACGAGCTCAATGGTGAAGGTGGTGGAGGAATATATATATACCGACTGGGGGCTAGTGCAAGTGCATGTGCAAAAACTTCAGCGGAGAGTTTCTCTTTCGATTATTATTTACTTAGTTCGATCGATCGAAACAGGATCGAGTGCTCGAAAGTCCTGGAATTTCCTCTTCCCTTCTATTTATCTTGCTAAAGAACGTAATACACAATGTTGCCAACTGTGATACTATTATTCTGCTCATACAATAATTTAAATTGTATAGCTTTGATACAACAGGTAATTAATTAAGTACTAAATCATTATTATCGTGATTCTATAGATACTTTAACGCCAATATTTCTGCTAGTTCCAATGGATGTTGACTACGATTCCGAGCCTAAACATTTTGAAATTTGTAATCCAAGACGGCGGCAGCACGAAATATCATCATTGTAAAAGATAATCTGATGAAGAGAGGGGAGGTTTTGAAGGAACTTTGAGTTCATTTCCAAGCCAAAATATACAATTTTGAAATCCAAGTTGGCGGCAGCGCGAAATGTCACAATTATAAAAAACAATCATAATTTGGTGAAATTATATGTGTAGGGACTTGAAGGAGACCTGAGTACAAACTTTTGTTAAAATATGTTGAAAGTTGTGGATTTGATATATTTTAACCATCCCTTGTATATATGGGTCAACATTTTTTTTATTTTTGGGTGTTCTCTATGTTCTTCGTCTTATCATATTAGGAAGATGTGGAGAGTTTTGTGTTAACATACGTTAACAATTTTGGATTTGCAATATTTTGACCAAACCTCACATATATGGGTGAAAATTTTTCTTTGGGGCTTTCTCTTTATTCTTCATCTTGTCAAACTAATAACTTGTGGAAAGTTTTGTTGAGATTGTTGAACATTGTCGATTTGAGATATTTTGACCAACTCTTGTATATATGGGTCAAATTTCGATTTCGGGCGTGCTCTATGTTCTTCGTCTTGACAAATTACTAAGTTGTGCGAAGTTCTTTTAAGATACGTTGAAAATAGTGAATTTGCGATATTTTGACCATACCTCGGATATATGGGTCAACATATTTGTTTTGGGCGTATTTTATGTTCTTCGTCTTGCCAAATTAGTAAATTGTGCAAAGTTTGTTGAGATATATTGGAAAATGTGAATTTACCTTATTTTGACCAGTTCTCGTATATATGGGTCAAAATCGTGATTTCATGTATAGTCTATCCCAGTACAAAGATGTTGTTAGATATACCATTATTATTATTATTTTTAGGTTAGTTGGCAACACTGAATCTCCATAATCCAGTTACAGGAAGATAAAGACAAAAATTTAATCTGATGACGTAATTCGAGCAGGAACTCCGCTCGAATTTTTTTTTCGAGCGCTCGAAACCTATTCACGCTCGAAGTTGCTCGAAATTGATTTTTTGCCAGTTCTCCCACATTTTGAGCCTGACTGCTTCGGGCTTCGGATTTCGAGCGCTCGAAATCTGCTCGCTGCTCAGCTCTATTATGGAACTCGCAAGTTCATCGCCGCAGTTATAAACGTTCGCCATTAGATTCTATCCCGGGAAATATCAAGTCAGTTTTCATCACGAACACTTACTTCTCTAATATTTCTTCTAATATTGTCCTCCCAACGACGTCTCGGTCCTCCCAATGGTCTCGTTCCACCGGCCTCCCAACCAGGAGTGAATATAATATTATTTCCCGCATCCAAGTTACATGGCCTGCCACATTAGTCGTCGCGATTAAATTATTTCCCCAATATCTGGTAAATCGTACAGTCCGTGGAGATCTTCATTATGCAGTCCTCCCCACTCTCCAGTCATCTCGTCCCGTTTCAGCCCGTATATCTTTCTCAAAACATTATTTTCAAGTACACGTTATTTATGTTCATCTTCTAGGATCGTACTCGAACTTTCGCAACCGTAAAGTATTACCGGCAAAATAATCGTTATGTGTATTTTCAATTTCAATTTACTTGATATTAATCGCAACGTTAGAAGCTTTTGGGCTGAATAGAAGAATGGGTTTCCCGATAGTAAGCGACTTTTTATTTCTTCCGTGACCTCATTTTTGTTTCTTACGTATGCTCAAAAATATTTAAATTGGTTATCTTTCTCTGACTTCATCCCAAATTCTTATGCTTTATTTTCTTCATTCCCCGTGATTCGGCTTGTTATCATGTATTTTGTTTTATCTATGTTTACCTGTAGACCTATCTCATCGCACGCTTCTACTAAGACATCGGTGTTGCTTTGTAGTGCATCAATTTCATCCCCTATTAAATCTACATCATCCTCGTATACGAACAGGTGATTCAAACCATTCAGTGATAGTCCCTTTTGTCCCCTTTATTTTTTTAAATCGCATATTCTAACGCAAAGTTTAACAGGAGTGGTGACAAACCTTCGTCTTGCTTCAATTCGTTGCGAATCTTGAAAGTATCTAACATTTCATTGTCTATCTCTGCTTATAGGGTCGCTAAAAAACATCTTCACGATTTGAGCCAACTTTTTCGGGATTCTAAATCGTATCAGGATACTGTATAACTTTGCAATTTGATAGAAGCATATGCTATCCTATAATCAATGAATAGCGGGTGAACCGTCCCATTGTATTCAAATTTCTTCTCCAAAACTTGTCTCAAGGTGAAAATCTGGTCCAACGTCGATCTTTTTCTTGTAAATCTACATTGGTGATCTCCAATTATTTAATCTACGTATACACTTAGGCGTGTTAACAGAATATTACTTAACACTTTGTAACAGGTTGGAAATAAGAAGATTCCTAGGTAGTTATTACAGTCCGATTTGTCGCCTTTTTTGTAAATCGGAACTATTATTGAGGGTTTCCATTACCTTGGAAGCTCCTCCTTTCTCCATATAGTACTTATCAATTTATATATTTCTTTGATTAGTGCCGTTCCTCTCGCTTTACTTATTTCTGCTGGAATATTGTCTACTCCTGGTGATTTCAGCACTTTCATTTTCATTACCGACATTTCAATCTCGATCTCGCTAGGTTCGGTAATCCACGGTTCTAAGGTATGGATTTCAATTTCCTCTATTTGTTCCCCATTGTGTACATTAAAAAGTTTGTCGAAATAACTTCCGCGCACAACGACAGTTTCAGTCGGATTGCCTGAAGAACTCCACGTTCATTTCTCATCATTCCTAGCCTCGGCTGCTAACCTTTTCTTAACGAGTTTACCCTTCAGTATTGATATCGTATGTTATTTGCATTCCCGTTTTCCTCTACCTCCTGAATCTTCTGCGTCAAATAATCTAGCTTTTTCTTTCTAAACCGAAGTGTAGCGTTTCGTTTCGCGTTACTGTAGTGGTTGATATTTGCTTCGTATTTATTACTTAGCCATCGTTGCCTGGTTTGTTTTCATATTTCATGAATCTTAAGGCATTCTTCATCAAACGAATATTTGTTTTATGTGGTTTCTTCTCA
Source organism: Lepisma saccharinum (assembly GCA_022664845.1). NCBI lineage: Eukaryota > Metazoa > Arthropoda > Insecta > Zygentoma > Lepismatidae > Lepisma > Lepisma saccharinum. The sequence goes on from JAGDQP010058541.1 coordinate 11,572, forward strand.
TCTACACGTTTATTCGCTGCGCTCTTAATCGTTTCACGAATTGCCTCCCACATCTTACCTACATCAATTTCATTATTAATATTATAATTATTATTACCCGAGTCGTCTAGGATTTCGAACCTATTTGAGAGTTCGAGTGGGTAATCTGCTTTTATGCTCGGATTATTTAATGGTTTAACTTCGAATTTCAGTTGTCTTGACCCCTTGCTTTCGCTTTTCGCGTTGCATAACTGTTCCCTTACCTCGTTGATCACTAATTGATGGTCGGTGTCACCTTCCGCTCCTCTGCACGACCTAACATCCACTATGTTGGTGTGTCTTCGTCTATCTACTAATACGTGATCGATCTGGTTGAGAGTTTTATAGTCCGTAAATACCCACCCATGTGTATTTGTGTATGTCTTTGTGTACAAAGTAAGTGCTCTTTACTAGTAGGTTTTTCGAAATCACGAAAGTTATCAGTCGTTCTCCATTGTCATTGGTCTTTTCATGAAGCCTGTATTTGCTTATATTTTTCTTCCCTCCCCACCTTTGCATTGAAATACAAATTTATGCTTAATCCCAAATAAATTAACATTAAATTAATGATTTATATTCCTTGTCTGAAGAAGGATAAAGGAGAAGGTAGCGGCAAGAGCCATTGTTTAACTATTGCATTTGCATTGGCACAGTCACTGTGAAATCACCTCAGTGCTAATATTCAGTAACAAAGTTAGAAAGTTGAATAAATCGCAGGAGTGTCCAAAGTAAGCTCCCTTTAGGATTCGGACAAAAGGTTTACCCGGGCTGAAAACGCATTTATTGCCTTTTAGAGCAAACATAAATATAATATAGATTGTTTGGATTACAGCTGAACATACTAAACGAGAAGATAGCCTTTTGCATAGTTTACAAATCTAATAAACGTCCGCGTGATAGCCATCTATGCCTGTGGATCCTAATTAGGAAAATTCCCATTGAAAGTTTAC
>JAGDQP010058543.1:0-12538 GCA_022664845.1 Lepisma saccharinum
ATTGGTCTTCTATTTTCTTTTTTGTCTTACCTTGCTTCTTATTAATTTTAATACTGTATCGAATATTGTAACTTTGTTTTCTTTATTACATGATATAATAATCTTTTATTATACTTTGTACTTCACCACATATTATCTTCCTTTTCATCAGTTTCATTGTATTGTTCCAATCTTCCATCTTTTAAAAGTTATTATCGTTCTTAACGTTTAAACACTTATTTTACATCCAGTGTATATGGTTTAATCTTATTTAATTTTCAATCTGCCGTAGCTAATTTAAATTTTGTTACTTTATTTTTTTAAAGTTACCTCTTCATTAATTCCACAAATTACAGCACTAACAATTATCTTGAATCTTAATATTCCAGTATAATTGTGGGGGCTAAAAGCAAAAGTTGTAGTTTCCACTTTTTTGGGAAACCAAGATTTTGATAGCATTGTACACATTAAAGTATCTACGTCAAGATATAAAAAAAATAGTAGCAAAAAAACAGAAAATATTTATTTTTAATTGTATAAAACTAGCTTTAGATGCAAAGTTTGCTACTCCAACTTCGTTATCTGAAATATGAAAAGCAGTCAGCAAAATCCAATTCCACCAATCGATGGGAGCGTGCTATTCAGTCGCATGAGCTATATTTGTCATTACCTATATCTGTCATCAATAAGTGCAATTGTCTGGAAGACAAGTCATAGGTAACTGGAAGAAAGAACATCCTTGTAACTATTTGTTTGTCACCATTACAAGAAGTAACTTTAGTTGTTATAATGATAAATTACCATACAAACACATAATATAATGATAAATTACCATACAAATAGTTCCGATCCACGTTGTAAAGCTACAACACCTGACCATGCAATCTTGAAGTATAACTATTATCCCCATATAAATCATGTCGCTGCAACCTTCAAATTTTACAATAGCTCATGCTAATGTTCGCTCAATGCTAGCTTGCTTCTTTACAAGCAACAATACGAAATTCCTCTAATTGCGGAAACTTGGTTAGACGATTCCATAACCTCAGCTGCACTCGATGTAGCTGCCTACTGTGTAGTCCGTGAGGACCGACAACTAAAGCAAGGCACAGGTATTGCCATATATTATAGCAATCATTTAGATATCAATGTATATATAACCCGGCACTAACTATGGGGAGAATCATATTGAGTACCTTAATATTATTGTTAAAATTAACGCCACGCGAATAGGAATAATTGGAGCGTACAGGCCTCCTAGTACACAAACTGTCAGTTTTAGAGATCTAATTGCGAGTATGTATTCACAGGTCGATAATTTGTTCGTTCTTGGTGATCTTAACTGTGACCAAATATGTCCATAGGACTAGGAAGCCATATATATATTTAAAAAAATATTTTAAATACATACTAGCTTGTTCAATTTGTCAACAAACTCACCCGTATAACTGAATCAGGGGAATCGCTGCTTCAATTCATCATAACAGATAAAGTAAACAACGTTCTTACGCACGAAGTGTATCAACCAATAGGAAGCTCTGATCACAGTTTTACTACTGTAACCTTGAACATAATCAAACCACGCAGAAGCGAACCCGTATATATAACTTACCGCAATTACTCTCGTTTTGACGAGCTTGGATTTTTTCACAGTGTAAGATCATTTAACTGGGATGCATTCATTTAATATGAGTCAATCGATGAAAAAGTTGATTTTTTAAAGAAGTCCCTTATAGATATATTTGATAAACATGCTCCGATTTCCACGGCTAAAATAACAGCCCGCAAACTACCTTACATTTCAAGCAACACACGGTTTGAAATTAAGAGATAATGCGCACCGTAAATATAAACGAACAAAATTACAAATACATTGGGATGAGTATAAACAGCTCCGTAACTTCACAACAACCGTTATAAGACAGGAAAAGGTAACTTATTTCTCCTATCATGTTAATAACAGCGATAGCCCAAAGGCTATGTGGAATAAACTCCGTAAATTAGGAGTTGGCAAGGCAAACCTTTCGCATTGTCTTCCTAGCGACCTAAATGACCAAAATTTAATATTTTTTGTTGTTGATGTAACTAATTAAAATATTACTGACAAGTCAGCTATATCTAGAAACGTGAGTTACTTCAACACGCTGAAATTTAACCATCTGTCAGAGTCATTTACATTACGTCAAGTGAAAGAGTTCGAAGTGGAGAGAGCAGCAAAAACCATTAAATTGAATGCTGCAGCACTTGACGGTATGACAAGCAAAATGTTGAACTTAGCACTTTCATTTATTCTATCACCATTAAGTCACATAATAACTTATTATTTTAATAACGGTTGTTTTCCCAGCCGTTTGAAGGAAGCAAAAGTTATACCACTTCCGAAGAAACAAAAAGTTGAATCTAAATGATTTAATGCCTATTTGTATATTACCTGTCTTGTCGAAAGTGATTGAAAAAATGTATATCTGCAACTGTACAAATATGTAACTAAACGCAATCTACTACCTGTTAGCCAGTCCGGTTTTCGCAGGCACCATAGCACTACTACTGCTTTATTACAAGTTACAGACGGAATGTTAAAGGCAATTAATTCCTCTTATGTTACTGTACTAGTTCTGCTTGATCTCACAAAAGCTTTTGATTTAGTGCAACACGATTTACTTTTAGCCAAACTTAATTATTACATTATACCGAAGTCTACTTTCTCGTGGTTCAAATCGCATCTCTATAACAGAGAACAAAGAGTTACGTTACAAAATTCCGCACTGGTACTATCTGAACCATCTAAAGTTAATAATAGTGTGCCACAAGGATCTATATTAGGTCCTCTCCTTTTCTCAATAAACTCTTCTGATCTACCTCTTACAATGAATCATGCGCAAGTCCATTCTTATGCTGATGATACACAATTATTTATCGCGTCTCCACGCAGTCTATTGAATACAAAAGTAACACTTCTTAATAAAGATCTGAAAGCTATCAGTGTTTGGTGCGTCGGTAATGGGTTATTAGTTAACCCACAAAAAATGTACATTCACGATCATAGGAACAAAAAAATTACCTGAAGAAAGAATATATTTCCTGATGAAATTAAAGTGAGCAGAATTAATGTAAACATTCCACATTCCAAGGTTGTCAGAAATCTAGGAGTCCAGCTGGACGAAAATCTTACCTGGAGCTCTTATATGTCCACCGAGTATACGAAAGTTCTGTCAACCCTGCGGTATGTTTACAAACTACGCGAATACTTCACGAAAGATGCTAAATTATATCATGTCCGTTACCTTATCCCATCTCTTTTCGATTACTGTGATGTAGTTTACGGACCGGGCTTAACGTTGAGTAGGGCAATATCAATATAAAAAATACAAAATTCCTGCGTAAGATTTAGCCTTGGATTTCATAAATCGGAACATGTACTACCAAAATTGAATAATGAAAATATGTTTACTGTGTCAAGGAGACGTACCTTGCGCTATTGTTGTTTAATATTTAAACTTTTAAAAACAAAACTCCCCTCTACCTAGCAAATAAACTTAACCCTCGAAGACCTGTTCATCACTACTCAACACGTAATAATAATACCCTTAATGTTCCCCGTTTCAAGCTCTACAAACCAGCTGGTTCATTTTCTGTTTCAGAAACAAGAACATGGAAGTATCTGCCAATCAATATTACAAATTCTACCACATACAGTGCGTTAGAAATATGGCCAAACATTTCCTCCATCGGAAGCAATTACTAAGCTCAAAGTCTTATGACCCAACCTGACAATTTCACTCATTGGTATTGTGTAATTAGAATCATTATATATTTGTAACGTCGTTTTTTCTTTTTTGCCTCGTAGATATGTAACTGTTCACACCAATAACAAGAAAAATATATATTGCCTGTGTTGGGTTTCTGTATCTGTGTGTGTGTGAAAAAGAGAGTGCATTTAATAGGTGTATATAGGTTTGTTTATTATTATCATTATAATTATTATTGTGCATTATTCTTTAATCATTATTTTTATACAAATTCGCGTATATTACTAACATTGTATATTTCATGTAATGCTATTTTAGTTTTATTGGCCTTACTAGTGGCTAATATGCATTATTTTTTTTGTAATATTTTAACCATACTCTTATTTTGACAAGGTGGCAGAGCAGCCATAGGCTGAACCTCGCCCGGTTCATTAAAGACGATTTCAATTCAATTAAGTTCAGTTCAATACTCTTGAAGCTATTTGTTTCTTGTTTCTATTCTTTTTCCCATATGCGTATCTTCTATCATTTATTTCTTCCATATCAGTCATATTAAGGGCTATATTTCATTCTATTTCCCTCCATCTTACATTGCGTCTAGTTCTATATACATATACTTGTATCTCAAAGACTATATGAATAATTTCTGGCCGCTAAGAAGTCCCGATTCATTAGGATTTTGCTACCTAAAGGGAACGAAACTTAGTAGAGCTTCTTATCCAAGAGAATGTGCGAAAGCTACTTCCGCGAGTATACACTCACGATAGCTATCGTTTTATAAAATAAGGTGCCAATAGATATCAGCTTTAAGAATTTAATCTTTAATACAAAATACCTACTCACATACACCTTATTGTTTACACAAAGATTCTCATTAAAAACCCCTGCTGACAATTATTTCTTTTATAAAGCTTGAAATGGAATTATGTTTGTTAATAGTTATTCAAACTATTAACCATTTATATTCTTTAGCAACTAACATCAATTATTATTTGTCGCTGTATCCATCATCGCTAGATTTGGCGTAATAAATTACGTTCACTTTGGTTCCCTCTTTAGCATGAATTTGTTGATTTTCTTATTCTTTAGATATTATATTAGCTAACCATTTTATCCCAGCAGCACAGTTAACAAGGCTCTGATTGTTTCAATAATATAACCAAACAAAATGTTCATATTAAATATCTTTCATTTAACAAAACAATGTAAAGAGATTAATTTACTAAATTAAAATCAATCAACATTAAAGCATTTTGACACTATGTGGCATGTTTCATAACGGAGCATATAAAGGGAAGTATATTTGTTAACCATATTATATTTTGATAATAATAGTCTTGGTGATGAATGCAGACCCTCAAAGAGATCACACTGTTATTAAATTTCAAAATTAATCATTAGAGTGGCGGTTATTAAATAATGAGTGGGTGTGTCACAACAAATGTGTATTTTGTGTGACATATTTGGATGTGTGACCGTGAAATGTTAAAAGTCCACAACTAGAATTGCGTGTACCAACACATCAAATAAACATTTGCTTTAATAAACAGACTATGCATACTTTATTGATGGATGCGAAATTAAAACGGCTTCTAAAGAGAAAATATATTCGCTTAAAAATGGCCAAACCACGCTCCTTTCATTTGGGCTTCAATTGCAATGTACCCAGATTCTTTTAATCGTTTTTCCCATCTGTGATATTCATTGTGCTAAACGTATTTCGAAAAGGAATTCATATACATAATTTAATATTTATTGTGCATCACCGTTTAATGCTTAAAATTCACGTGATAAATCGAAGAACTGAGAGCAAAAGATGTTAAGTTTTAATTGATTGTTTTTAGGATAAATGTTTTGTGAGTTAAAATATATAAAAACATCTATTAAAATTTGCTAAGAATTTGGCGCTTAAAGGCTTTTTACACATGTAGCATAAATAATAGATTTCAAATAATAAGGGATTTTGTTTTTGCTGGAAACGTGTTTCCTATTAACGCATCATATAAAGTGTTTTGCAATTGTCTAACGTATATATATCAAGTAATGTAAATTGCAACTCATTAGAAGTATATATGTCATAACAAAAGTAACTTTGAATTTTAGTTTTTTATGCTCTTCAAGCATCTGAGGTTCAGGCCCTACTAGAAAGTAACTTTCTTCGGAATAACGATCTTGTGTAGGTTTTGTACCTCCTGTGTTGAAGTTGATAACATTTTTGAAGCTTTGGGCGTCTACACCTGAGGTACCATCATTTTGTATTATTATTTTATAAGTTATATTAATGTGGAAGGCATACATAATTTTGCTATTCATTTCGCTATATTGTAAAATGCCTTGCCAACAGTAATTATGCTTTACGCAGGCACTGGATAATACAGATGAAATATTTGGTGTTTGCCAGTTGCTACCAAAATGATAAAGTATATATTTTTACACTACGAAAAAGATTGTTCATAGTCCTGCTAATCATATCCTAAAGCAAATATATCAAAAATTCTATTTTACCTTTATCAGTATAATACTCACTGTAAACGGACATAGTGGCATTAACACGACTTACTACACGTACACTTATGATATTGCCACACTTACAGCGTGAGCTTAACATCTATACCGTTAAGTGAGTTACATATATAACTGAGTCGACTGGACCTCCCAGCGAGATTTACGACCATTTCCCCCTCATAGTCGTTTGTGCATATGTAGTTCATGGAAAAAGCAGATGAAATCAATGAAATCAAATATATTATCTAAAATGGGCTATTGGCAAGCAAAGATTTAGTTAAAAAATCAACACTTGCACAACAAATTTGAGTCTTACTAATGTTGATTTAGTATTATTCGAAAAGTCACTTTAAAACCATTTACCGTACTTGTTCTTCATTTAATTTAACAGAACAGGCGCATTAAGTCTTACTAATGTTGGTTTAGTATTATCCAAAGTCACTTTAAAATATTTTACCGTACTTGTTCATTATTTGATTTAACAGAACAGACGCATTATACTTCATAAATGAGCACTAATATATTTCTTGCTGGAGCCATGTATATGTACGCACATGAAAAAGGCATGCACACACATATTGCCTTTAGTTGAGATCAAGATGTTCGAGGTAGAAACATTACGTGAAAAATCTTTGTGTAGTTCGCAAATGTAACGGTAAGAGATATTAACAGTTACAAAACACATTACGCCGTTTCATCCGTACGATTGCGCAGGTGGTCAAAAATATGCCACTTTAGTCAACAATCGCTTTAGTCCTCGTCATAAACGAAGATGTCATTGCCGTAAGAGGGGATGGAACTTGTCTTTTCGATTGTTCAGGAAAAAAGGTAACGCAAGTAGCTTCTGCAAGAAGATGCCGCACTACTATAATTAGTTTTAGCTCTGAATTATTGGTGCTGTAGTCGAAAATATACCAAATAGATAACATGACAACTTCACACTTACCAAAAATTCCTTGTACCCGAGTAGAAAAGATTCAAATATAATCATCGAGAAAATCCCAACAATCAGAGCACTTAAACTTAGGAAAAGCAAAATATATTAAACACATCCAATAAAAAAAACAGCAGAAAACTGTAAAGTATGCAGGCATTTCTGGGGTATTTTCAACATACCTATTAAACAACTGACCAACTCACTACTGAAATCAGACCGAACGGCGACAAGTAGTAATTAATCCAAGTGTTGATGGTCCAGTGAATAGAGAATGTGATACTTTGTTGGTGCAAAGTCTGGGAGAGCGGAGCATGACGCATTATCTCCCAACCAAGTCGCTGTATTGTATCCCCGGCCACCAGTGTCACATGTGGTCATACCTTGCGATTCACCAATGGTGCCTACTTCTGCCATAGTGCTTGTTGAATCCATTCCAATTGCTGCGAGTGCAGGTCCACGGTGATGGTTTGTCCCGGAGGTAACAGCTTGGAATATATCTTAGGCGACTAATCGATAAAATTCAGAGCATATCTTGCTTGGTTATATATGTAATCTTGTGTGAAGTACAAGGTCTTAAGATGATAACCAATGTCTGGCATGCTTGGGACACACTTTTCGTCACTGGTTAGCACTCGATTTTATATAGGTGTGTTACGGTGCCGAGAAAGCAACGACAAACTGGATGTCGCTCGCTTTTTCCATGTTAGCTTTCGACAGTGCGTGGGGCACCCACTTGCTCAACTTCTATGCCGTGCCTATGCGGTGTGATTGAAATCTCCCTGTTTCATCAGAAACCTGGAAGAGTTTGGTAATCTCACCACACATTTGGCTACTGTTCAGCTCTATTGTCGCATTGAGGGCCTCGTCATCCAGAACCTATGAATATCTACTGCAAGGTCCATTACCCATGAACTAATCTCGCCATCTGATTTTTTTTTACCGCGTAGCAATGTGTTCTTCGACGTAATGGGCGACTTGATTCGAATTCTGAGAAGTAAACCTTAACTTTATAATGCAGAGTAGCTGTCAATGTTCTCACTCATACCGAGTGCTTTTCCAGTACCTAAGTCACTTATTTGGGTATCAGTGATCGCGTATTTACATGCGACATAAAAAACACGTTGAGGCTACCTTTTAGTTTTAGAACTCCAACAGATCAAGGAAAGTTACCCTGATCTTGGCTTGAGCTTAACATTAACGTTAACGCTATGCACTTCTGATCAGCACTGGGATGAAGAGCATATTAAAACCTTTTATTTGCTATCCTGACTGATTTTGTTTGCACTCATCGGTATTTGAATTGGCCAAAAATTTTAAATGTTATAAACTAAATCATTGGTAGCACTTTCTAGTTTTGAGTTTCATTATGTTAATATATTGGTTAATAATACTATTGGAGGATAGGTTTTCCCTCGAAAGTTACGGTGTCCTTGTTCCAACGTCTCAATTCATTCCATAAACCTTCAAATCAGGTACACTGACAGATGAATAAAAGCGTCCTTCTGCTAGAAATTTGAACACCACAACTTCCATCTCTAACATAATACTTGTCAGCGACAAAACAAAGAAGTTACAATGTTAGCGTAAAACTACGTACGTGATAAGGGTAAAATTCCTCTCCAACGACTATACCTGTTGTTCGGATGTGTAATGTTATCAGCTAGGCACATTCAGAATTTACAGATAGAGACATAAATCACAGAATTAGAAACACTGTCGGGATATAAAGCAATTAACTCTTGAGGTAGTATATTACAATCAAGCATACGTTGACGAATCAATTTTCAGTACATTACGCGTAGAAGATGAAAAATTAATTCGTATTTGCTATCGTTAACTACTTTTGAAAATCAAAATAATAATATATAGATGTGATAAATTTATATATAAAATATTTTGAGAGTAGTCTCTTACCTTTGTTCTTGGGGCAGGAGAATAGAGAGTGAATCTTTGCAACTCTTGGCTGCCATCGATTATTTTCACATTGTTCTCTCGACTGCCGTTTCTAGAAGGATCCCTGTTAAAATAAAAACATCAAAAAGGAATTTTCATATATGTATGTATGTATCTATCTATCTACACATTCTAAAATACAAAAGTGCCACAAATTTGGAGGAAAGGACATTTAATAGCATTCCGATACATACCACATAAATAATAAATGCCAATTCTCTTCTGACTTCGTTCTAATTGTCGTAGGTTTCAAGAGGTTTATTTTGTATGTAAATATTAACATCTTCATTTAAAGGGAAAATCGAACAAATATTACATATTAGTTTGATTCATTTAACCATGAAAATAAATTGTGTACTATTTAAAATACTAGTTATGTAAAATAAACAATTATTTAGAATTAATAGTATGTCCTTCCTCCTCGTCGAAGAGGGACGTATCATACCTTAATTAGATACATGTCGCTATAAGGCGATACTAGAGTAGCTCGTATAACGAGCTCGTATAACGAGTTTGGTAGAGACTTAATAGGAAAATCCACTACATAAAAGTATTTTAGTAATTGGCAATGGGCAGAATCTACACAGGAATAAACTTGAGTATTCCGGTGTATGCAATTAAAGTGCCAATATTTATGTTTTAGTTTCAGATGGCATAGACAAAGGATAGAACTGTATTTCAATAGATAACAAAATATCAGAGTAGCTCGTGCCTGACTAGCGTCTAAATACGGAATCAAAGTGATTGCTTAGTGATTAAATGTCTCTCGATTGTTTGATTGTTAAATTTTTAAAAGATTCAAATGTACTAAGTAGCACGTGCAAGAGTAATATTAACCTCAAGAAGTCACATTATAGTAATGACAATGTGAAAAAGCTGCAGTATTTTAGTTAGTGGAGAAATTTAAGGTCTTTAACAAAAAACGTAATGTCCTTAAATGCCAAAATCACTTCCGAGTGTTGATGCTTTCTAACAGTTAGTTACTGAAACGAATACGCGAGCAACCGTCTATGTTACATTTTAAGGTATTGAGATAAACGGCAAGGAAGTTGAAACTTGTCAGCAGGGCAAGGAGGCGATCTATAACGTAGATGGACTTTTGATCAAATGATCAAACAAGCTCACGGGAAGAGAAAGTAACATAGACTTTGGTTCCATGGTTTTTGTAAATCATTTCCCTCCAGAGATTTCTAAATATCGAGGCTATTTGTTGCAATATGCTTAACTCACGTGCAAATGCATATCAAGGAAACGTCAGAGACCTTTGTTTTTAAAATAACTCCACTTTCACAAAATTGGCATATAGACATTTGTTCGCACATACGCTTTAATTGTTCATTTATGATTTTGTTCACTTATAGTTAGAAAACATAAATACATAAATAAGAACTGCCGACAAGGGAAAACCACTCTTGCTGCATGCATTGATAACTAACAATAATTTCCATTATCAATACAGTTTTGATACAAACCTGAAATAATAACTTCAACTATTTTTACGGCTAGGTTGCAATTTACATTGCAATTTAATTATTTCTATTTAAAGGATTCTCGTTGTATTCGTTATATTAAAAGATAACGATATGGTTATCAATTTCCAAGTGTTTTCTTATACAATGAAACCATAAAATTGGTTCTTCAGCTCAATTGAAGTAAAGTTATTTCAGCTACAGAATGAGTAGCATTCTCCTAATTAATTTCCATAACATAATTTCCGAAATTAACATAATTTTCGAAATTAGTTTGATTCCAGTTTTAAGGCTAGAGTTTGAAAGGTTCTTCTTTAATCAGAACATTTTTCAAAAATGATTGAGAATGGTATGCGGAAGTGAATATTTTGCTGCATTTCCACGTTAAAATAATCTACATGAGAACAGACATCTGTATAGAAAGCAGCGTTGGCCCGTAAATTTGGATCCTCGAATTCAGACCCTGATTTCCTCCAATCTTTATGAAATCTTCGCAAACATCCAAGTAAACTTGGAACATCCTCTAAACTTCTAATTCAAACCAAATTAGGACGTCCAGAAAGCCTAATTGGAGACAACAATGCTTTTAATATTGTTACCGCACGCGCCTTTATCATAGTTTTCTTCAGTCCTGTAGTCCTAAAGTTTTCACAGGTTTTACGTTGTTTTCTGAACATCTATGATTGACATAAAATAGATATATCACAATAATGAAGCATTGTTTAATGTATGTATTAATAAGGTTGCAATACTATTTTATTGTCTAAACGCTTTTTCTCGTATTTTAATGACGATATTCCTTAAATAAATCACTTTATTAGGAAGGAACCAACCGACTGCGAGAAGTAATAGAGAAAATTGCTCCTGATGTGCCTAAATAAATTAAGAGAATTGTACCAAAATATGACTCCTTTATAAATCAATAAGATAGGAAATGTTCTCTATTAACAGGTTTTTATTGGTCAAAGTTATATATTAATGTTTTAGTGATATTGAAAATGTTCATAACTGGCTTTAAAATGTACGAAACAAGGTTTGCTTCTCTTCAGCAGCCGTTTTAAGCAATTGGAATATCACAACCTTCGACTTTCAAAACAGTTGTATATCCTCTACAGAACAAAAATGTGCAATTTTGCATCGATCTATTCCCCCATCCTAAAACTTGCAATTTTGGGTTTGGGTTCCTTCCTGTATAATTACATATAAGCAATAGTAGCTTCTAACAAATGCAATGAAACCCTTTAATAAAATGGAATACCTGCCACTAACCTTCTTAAATTAAGTATTCTCCGGAATCTACTTGCATCTGTTACTCCAACCTCGAAAGTGTATTTTATATACGTCCTCACGCTTCTCAACAGAACGCCTTTTTAATACCTTATTTAGTACTAATACCAACACGAAACAAAAATGAACTTGGACAAAATAGCTTTTCCCATTAACTTTGAACAATAAATTCTTCATCTGAGCTGTTTGTATCTGTTTACTCGACACTACTACACATTTGTCACATGAACACTCTTAACATAAAATATTGGTAAAAGCTGTAAAAAAGCTTGGACAAAATGACTTTACTTTGAAGATCTTATTGTTTACTGTCAACACAACAGTTTTCTTCTAGAGCTTGTAGTATCTGCTTACTTGAAAAACTCCAAAGCTAATATTTTGATGTTTCACGACACTTGTCACTAAAGCGTTTTGCATAAACACTTGATTTAGTGTCATTTGCACCACGATGATTTTGAAGCCATGTGCTCACATATTTTTGAGGTATGAACTGATCAACTGGTGGTTCATTTGAGTTTATGAACATACGACTGGAGACGTGGGTAGTCAGAAATAACGATCTCAAATCAGTGATGATGATGTTCATCAAGCTAAATCCTCGCTTACACTTCACTGTGGAACATGGCGATGTGGAAATTCTTCTCATCACTGGTAACATA